>JANIJG010002876.1:9281-25385 GCA_024611175.1 Megaceryle torquata | reverse complement strand
CGCAGTGCTTATACCAAAAGCACAAAAAAAAAAAACCAAAAGAAGAAACCCGAAGTAAGAAAAAAAGAGGGGGGGGGAAAAAAAAGAAAAAAAGAACAAGAAGGAGGGAGGGGGGGGGGGGGGGGGGGGGAGAAGCACTTTCAAATGGCATTTCAGACCCATAGACTACTGATGGCTGTATTGCACAATATTTACTTGCAGTTTACCTCAGGGTAATAGAACTGCTGACTCAATATGAGTATAGTGATTTTTTCTTACTCAGAGATCCTTAATGTTGACCAAATATTTTTTTAGTGTATGAATTCTTTTATAAATCTGCAAACTAAATTATTTATAATGATTGAAATTCTTAGTTCATGTAAATTATCACTGCTGTATATATAGATAAGCTGCAGTACCAGTGGATACCGATGTGAATAATGCAAGGAATACAATTATGAGGTCTTGATAATCTTCCTCAGAGCCAAGAACAGTTTGAATCTCTTTACTGTGGTGATTCACTACTCATGCTGCTCAGTACTATTAATTTTTCTGAATTTACAACCAAAAAAACCCCCCAAAATTGAAAAATAAAATATGCTTTCAAGTTCACTCCTTTTTACACTCATTTTAGTTGTTGCTTTTTGATGATTTAACTGGACTTAATTTGGAATATAATAAATATTTTAATACTTTAGTAATACACATTGAAAATATTATGACATTTATTCTCTCTGGGTGTTTTTCGTGACATATTAATATTGCAAACTCTGCATAACTTATCTTAGTCCACTTTATGCCTAAAAGCAAAATGAGTTTTTTAAGAGAAGGTCTATCCATCAAAACCATTGAACTATCCCCTGTGTTATCTCTGTATTTTTTAGGTCAGAAGGAATGAATATAAAAGAAACAATGGACTATCATATATTGACTACCAAGTGATTAAGAACATCTTAAGTGTTGGATAGTTGATAGTTACATATCAACTGTGGAAAAAAGTAACTTAAGTTTGTCTGTGGTTTTTTTTATCAGTTGGCATCCAAATAGGCTTAACAAAACTTTTTTTAATATATGTTTTTCAAGTTAGACAACATGTTCTTAATCTTAGGACTGTGGCAACTAGCACTGATTTATTTAAATGAAAATATTTAAACTTTCCTCCTTAATATTGAGAACCCTCACTGATCTAGGTGAGTTCCAACAAATACCATGGCCCTATCATATCCTATGCATTTTCACATTTTTCACTGATTTAATTTATAACTAACATTAAGGACTGTGAAAAGCTACATAAATCCAGGATTGTAGCCTCAGAATTTTTTGGTTGGTTGGTTGGTTTGTTTTGTTTTTTTCTTCTTCTTACGCATTCTTGTGTTAGGGGAAAGCAGGTGTAAAGGAGCAGTAAAAAAAAGAAAAAGCAATCAGCTTTTTTCTAAAGTGAGTAATGAGAGAGATCTTGGAACTGGCTAATTTGTGCACTAGATTGTTTTCTGTCTTTTGCTAACTTCTAATTTGCATAAAGCATTTAAATCATAGGCATACTATTCAAATAGAGAAGAATTTAAAAACTGTTGAAAAAAAGAGCAAGACAGGAATTGCTGCACTCAGTTTCCATGTGGTTTTCCTATTGCTATGGAAACTAGGTAATGATTTATTTGTCTCTTTTTGATTCCAAGAGGAAAGGAAATGCTATGTCATTTCAGAGAAAGAAAGAGGTGAAATAAAGAGCCAGTGATTATGAGAGAAATTCTAATATTTAGCTGTGTGCATGACAAAGCAGTCTTTGCTAACTGTGGTGATATCTGCGAAATACAAGTTCTTTTAGGTTTGTCTTTGTGTAAGGGCTTCCTGGATTAAAACTTCCAAGGAAAAACTGGGAAAGGAAGGATGCTGATGTTATGTAAATCTCAGAATATGTTGATTTTTGGTTTTGTTTTTTTTTCCTGTGGAATAATATCTGTGCACATAAAGACTGTGATTCTTTTGATCATGGCAGAGGTTAAAACTATTAAGTTGATCTTGAACCTTCTGTCTATTCCTTTAGGTCATACCTGTCTACAATATTCCCAAACATTCATTATTAGGCTTGGGCTATCTTTCTGAGAAAATTGGGTCAAGAGGATACCTGTTTAATTTCAAATGGGCTATCTTTCCTTAAAGGAAATAAACTAACTGGCGAAGATTTTCCTGTGTGCATTGCAAAGTTCCAACTAGGAATAGTGTGCATGCATTTTCTTACTGTTCAGCTACACTAGTAGTCTACACAGTAAATATGGCTGGCAAGCTCTACCAAGAAATTGCAGTGTTCTGCCACCTTTTAGTATAAGAATAGAAAACCTACTTTCTGACACTGTATCTTCTGAATTAATGAGCACATTGTTCAAATTTGAGCCACTGACAAGTAGTGAAATATGCTGCTGACATTTCTACACTTTGGAAAGATACTGTTATTATTATTAATATCCTATATCATTTTATAGCTATGATTTTCTGTAGGGCAATTCAGTAGACCTTGGCTCAAGAGGTTAAGATCGTATAAATAGTTTACAAAGCTAATTCTTACTTCAGTTAAACCCTTGTAGTGATTACTTTGAGTCATTATAAAGTTGTTTAATCTTCCATTGAATAGATGAGTAAAACTTTCCTTTTGACTATAATGTACATTACATAAAGTAGAATTTACATGTGAAGATTTTTGTTACATTTCTAACAGGAGTCTTCTTATGGTAAAAAAGTAGCAAAAGCTATTTCCCTTGAGAGTAAAGTATGTTAAAGTAATAGCCATAAGGTGCCTTTTTTTTTTCCTCAGAGAACCTATGGTTTTACTTTCAATTTTACAATTATCTTCACATCATTCTTGATAACTCATTTTGCCTTTGCTGTCACCATGATGGGAATAAAGAATACAAGGCCACGTTCAGAATGTCAAAAGAAAGAAGAAAATACAGGATTTTCTGCAGAAAAAAATTGAAAGCATTGTCAAATTTATGACTTCAGTTACAGCTTTGAAGACAGGAAAAACCCACAAGTGTCTCCAAGGCAGTCTTAAGCAAGCATACCCTCAGATCCTTATCCTTTCGTTTCAGGAAGGTTGCATAAAATGACTGAAATGAAAATCTTAACTGCTGCTGGCATATGGTTTTCTTTATCATGATTAAATAAAATGATTAATTTTTTTGGTCCTCCTTTCCACTCCATCCCCTTCCTGAATAGAACAGATTTGTTCAAATTTGTGAAGAGGAAATGAGAAGAGTGGTAAGGTAAAAAGATAACATTTCTGAGCTCATTCAAAACAGTTTCTTTCTCTCCAAACATGAGTTCTGAAGTGTTTGAAGATACACTTTGAGAGTGAAGCAATATTTTCATGTTTCTAGTTTTAATAGCAAACTGAAATATCTATCCTAACATTTTAAAAATACTTATTTGAAAAAAAAAAATAATTGTCGTATATTAATAAAAACCTTTTCAAGAACCAGGTAATTTACTTTAAAAGCAATATATCATATTATATTTTAATATAATTTTTTATATGAGTGTTTTCCTAATTTAGGAAAGAAAATAAGTGTAGGGGAATTTTGAAGCTTTTTTATTTGGCCAGTTCTGCTGATCTACAGGAATACAGGAAGCACAAAGAGATGCGTAGAATCCTTCCAGAGATAAATATGATTAATTTTAACTCAGAGTCTGAAAGCCATTTAATTTGTGGTTTACTAAGACTTAACTGCAATGGGTGTTTTAGAGTTAACCTATCATTTATTGAAAGCAGATTTGTATATATATGCAGTTCCAATAAATCGTATCTTTGTATAAAAAAACAAACAAACCAAAACCAAACCAAATACAACAACAGAAAAATAAACCAAAACAAAAAAACAACAAAACACACAAAAGCCATCCAATATTGATAATAAGACATTCATAAATTGGCAAAGGAGTGTTTTTCATGTTAATGACTAAATTTTCAGAGCAATCTGCAAGTGGTCAGGGTCATTTCGCCGAAGAACTCTGTCAATGTGTGAACATGTTCTCCAAAACAAAAGATAAGGAGGGCATATAACAATTTGGAATATTGCCACTAAGAAATAGTTAATATTCCCACTCCTGAAAAAGTTAATGGAATTGACATCACTGTTTAGTCACAAAGCAAATAAAAAGTTTGAGACTGTTGATGAAATATTTCAAAAGCAGCTCTTTTCTGCTAAATTCACTCAGAAGTTCAAACGGTATACCTAATAAAACATTTTGCCAAATCTGAGAAGATGTGAAAATTAATCTAGTTTATTCTGAAAGTGTGGAAGATTGTTAAATCTAGTGTATGTAATTATATTTAAGGAGACACAAAACCTAGCTATCTTAACATTAACCTCTAATCAAATACCAAACTAAAGATTAGGGCAATGTACTGTGCATAATATTGTTAGTTTAATACATTTGGTAAAGCCAAAATGTTGCAAGTTTTGGACAATCTTTCTTGTCCTGTTAAGATGAAATATATAACTAATTTCACTCACCTTTAATGATCTTTCCTTTAAATTCTTTATCAGAGAAGGGCTATTTGGAAGTCTACTAGCTTTGTTGGTCCATTAGTTCAATTTTGTACATCCACTACTGTTGTAGGTATTGATCCTAAGTATTGAATTTCAATTTTTGTTCTAAATAGCAAATTATTTTTCTAAAGATTTGTGTTTGTTCTTTCTTCCTCTTGATGAAAACTGAGACCTTGAAATAATGTGGGGGAAGGCTTGAGAATGTGTGATTGTTCCTTAAACAAAAAAAATAAGCAGCCAAAAATTCCAACCAGCCAAAAGTTTTTTCCTTTCAGGGTTTTTCACTTAGGAGAAAATTCTGTACTATGGTGTTTTGATTATTGCCACAACTAGGACATCTGGGTGAAAAAAATAAAATGCCAAACAGATAACATCAGAAATATCTAAGCATTCTGTTTGGATAGTTTGCAGTTTAGCATCATATGGAAATTATGAAGTATTGTAGTAAAAAATGTACTGTTATAGTTCAGTTCCTTTTCTGGCCTGGATTTCAAATGCTGGAAAACTTACTGAAATAACCAACTGCTTTTATACACACTGTGCACTCTTTTAATTTACTCACTGATATCCTTCCCTTGTTTGTTTTGTACTGTTCAATTCTATTTAAATAGGAAGATTTTTTTCCTTTGCCTCCATTTCTAATTCTTACCATTATTTTCCCTCTCATTACCTTGATTTTTCCCTCTCATTTTTCTTCCCTCTCATTTCTTTGGTAGACTTCCCAGTATGGATCCACTAGAAAATATTCCCCTTCCTTTCTTATAATACTACATAATATCTGAATGTTCTTTGTTCTTCACCTGAGCAAGTATTTGTATGTATAACTTCATGTAACTGTGATCCTTGATGGAAACATTAATAGAAAAAATTAATTACTTGCCCAGTCAATATGAAAAGCTCATGTATTGTAATTCCACTGGGTATGCTTAGGACAAATGAAATTAACATGTCACATCATCAAGAAATGACTGAAGATCATGCAATAAAATGCAGTTATACTATAATTTATTATATTTCCTGAAAGAAAGCAACACATATTTAGATGTAGGATGCACATTTGGTAACTCAGTCATCAAGTATAAGTTTATTTTGAATAACTAGGGAAGAACTAGAAAATGTGGGAAAGGGGCGATATCTGTGTGACACAGTCCTAAATGCCCAATCAAAGCAGTTACAAAATCACTCATTGCCAGTAGATCGAATCTGCTGCCTTCTGTTTTCCTAGATATTTTTTGTTAGGCAGACCTGAGCTCTTCAGACTTCATGTACTGAAGATAAATTACTTAAATTAAAAAAAAATCTGTTAAAGCTAAAGAAAGTTATCTCTAATATTCTGAGACATTTGGGTGGATGAGTGAATATATGTAATCTGGTTATTCCTACTCTAATTGGTAATAGTACAGTTTTAGGAACCTTCATTTTGATCCAGGTTAGTTAAATGATGAGAATTACATTTAACAGAGAAATATCCTCCTTCATAGCTATAAATAGTTGCTATCTTACATTAATGTCTATTGCTCCCTAAGTCTTTTCCTCATAGCTCATGGAAAATGTTTATCTCGGTGTTTTAATTTTATCCCTGAAGCACAGGCATTTTCTCTCTGAAGTAGAATTCTGTGTTGATTAATATATTTTTAATATCTGATTATCATAGAATGACCACTCCCTTATGATCACTTCCGTAATCATAATAATACACCCAAGTGCAGAAGCCTCAAGTACTCCTCTTTCACCTGAAATTCTGGCACCTACACATAAACAGGTGAATGTAATATGGTAGATACACCAGAATGGTAACATCTGGTGGTTCCTGACATTTTCTTTCTGATGGATGTAATACTTCACATTACTATAGATTATGGTATCAATTACTATAAATGGAAGATCACAAAAAAATCAAACAACCCAAAACCAAAAACTCAACAAATAAATGCAAGATTTATTTGCTGAAAAAAGTACTTGAATACTGCATTTTGCTCTGTCCGTATCTTTACAGATGACTGAATACTTAACTTTTTTTAGGATACTACTTGTTGGAAGTAAGGAAAACAATGCAATTTTTAAGAGTTATAGCTAGGAGCTGCTGTTACACATGACCTGGATGGGCTCATTGAAAGGGCTTTAAACTAGGTCTGAAGGAGGAATGGAATAATACTGGTCCCTCTAGAGTTGAGCCTAAGGGTGGCAGGATGTTTTTGGGAATGAAGTAATTAGTCCAGCTCAAGTGCCTTTACACTAATGCATGCAGCATGGGTAACAAACAGGAGGAGCTGGAGGCCATTGTGGACCACAACTGCTGTGATGTAGTCGCCGTTACAGAAACATGGTGGGATGACTCTCATGAGTGGAGTGCTGCAATGCATGGCTATAAGCTCAACAAACGGAACAGGCGAGATAGAAAGGGCGGTGGGGCGGCTCTCTGTATCTGGGAGTGTTTTGATTGCATGGAGGTAACAAGTGTGATGGACCAGTCGAATGTTTATGGGTAAAGTTGAGGAAGGCCATTGAGGCAGATATCCTGTTGGAAGTTTATTATAGACCACCCAACCAGGATGAAGAGTTTGTTGAATTGTTCTAGAGACAACTGGCAGAAGCCCCAAAATCACAAGCCTTTGTTCTTGTGGGGGACCTCAACTTCCCAGACATCTGCAGGAAATATAACACAGCAGACAGGAAACAGTCCAGGAGATTCCTGGAGTGTGTGGAAGATAACTTCCTGACTCAGCTAGTAAGTGAGCCCACCAGGGGAGGTGCCTTGCTGGACTTGCTGTTTATAGAGAAGGTCTACTGGTCAATGTGGTTGTTGGAGGCTGTCTTGGGCTTAGCAACCATGAAATGATAGAATTCTCAATTCTCGTCCAAGTAAGGAGGGGGGTCAGAAAAACTATTACCATGGATTTCCAAAGGGCAGACTTCAACCTGTTTAGAACACTGGCTGAGAAAGTCGCTTGGGGTACAGTCCTAGAGGGAAAAGGGGTCCAGGAAGGCCAATCTCAGATAGTATGCTTTTTATTTTTTATTTTTTCAGAGGGTCTTTTAATACTTATGAATTTATATAAAACTTTTTGTTTTGTTTTGTTTGTACCTTATGTGTATAGATGCTTTAGTCATGACAGAGTGATCACAAGAAGTTAACACTTCATAGGAAAACATTCAGAATTGCCAGACTTGATGGCACTCCCTAGAGTGAATGTGCTTATAGGAGGAGTTTTTTTGTTAGATTTTATTAAATTGTATGCACTGTATGATGATTACAGCATTTCCTGATATTTACATGTCTTGAATTTTTGAAGTCAAATGTTAAAATTAGTCCATATTTGTTGTTGTTGTTCAGTATTCTCTGAGATCAATAAAAAGGTGTTCATGGTCTTTGCTGAGTTACACAGGAAACTTAATTCCATGATAAAATTCCATTATTTAAAGAAGGATGTAGGTCTTAATTTTGGAAAGAATTCATTCTAGGTTTTTAGTAAGTCAAATTTGATACTAAAATAAATCTTCAAATTAAAAACTTTTTTTCATCTTAGAAGTGCTCTTTGCACATTTAAGAAAACCATATGCTTTACTACAGGTTAGTATCGAACTTTCAGGTGCTTTCTTCTGGGAGGAAAAAAAAAAAAAAGAGTATGGGAATGAACACCAAGTTTTACATACTTTTTATATATTTTTGTGTCCATATCATTACGTTCTTCCTCATTTCAAGTGCTGTTCATATAATTTCTCTCCTAAATTAAAATATTTATGTGTAAACTACTTTTCTGATAGATTTACTTCATAGATTTAAGGTATTTCCTGAAACTGTACAGTTTCTGCTCATTCAACATTGGCAGCAGACGCTCATTCAACATTGGCAGCAGACATTACAGGGCAGTTGTCTCCATATTGTGTTTGGTCAGTGCAGTAATGTTAGTGGTACCATTTAAATTGAAATGTGAATCATAGACCCTCTACAGTAACTTAGTGAAAGAGAAATAGACAGTTCTCCAGACCTCAAATTTCTCCTCTAAGACAAAAGCAGGTGAATTGGCTTTTAAGATAATCACAACTGTATGAAAGTTATTGTAACTGTAATAGCTGTCATTTTTATTTCTGTCTTTGTTGCTGAATTAAATTAATTATAAGTTTTAAAGTATTTATTTCAACAAAAGAATATATTAGATACTATCTCTAAATAAGGTGCAATCAGAGATACTTCACACATTCCAGTAAATTCTTGTCCTCTGTCTTGTTACTTTCTGCTTTTAAAATTTTTGAGGGGAATTTATGCCAACCCTGAAAAAAGAGTTCAGTTTGACAAATTTATTGTGAAACTTATATTTTCTGATACTGAACATATACTTCTGTAAAGGGATTGAATGATCCTAGAGTAGATTGAAAAGCTTTAAGTTGAGAAAGGGAAAGTGATGAGGAATCAAACTGCACTCATTTTCTGAGTAAAAGTTTTCAGTTTTCTCGTTTTTTGAAAATCAGTGCAGTACACTTCTGTAGATGCTCAGTAGGGCTCTTTGAAGTCAATGTGGCATCTTTAGGTAGATATGAGAAGCAATTTTCCCAGTGAAAAGATCTCAACTAAAATAAATTATCTATCTTTATTCTGCTTTATAGTTATCTGTGAAAGAAATAACATTCTTTATTGATGTAAATAATTGAAAATATAACCATTTGGCCCCTGCCAGGCATATTCAAGATCAGTAAGGAAAAAGAATTAAAAGTGCAGGTGCTGGTGACTGTGCCAGCAATTGTAATAGCCAGAGTTTTTGTCTTTTCCCTTGCAAGTTGTTTTCTACATCCTGCTTTGATGTCAATGTGCACTGAGATTGATACTTATATTGACACTGACTTGTACAAAATTAATATGTATAACATGACTATGTAATGATAATTTAAGGTTTATGATTACTAAGTGAAGTCCTGCAGTGTATTCATTAAACAAGTAGGGATTTTTTTTCCTGCAGATTTGCATTGGGTTTTTTTGAAAAAAACAAATACTTACGTTATTTTTTGTTTGTTTTTTTGTCAGCTGGATATTGGCAGTTGGTAGTCACTGTGCAAAGACTTCAGAAATATGAATCCAAGAAATAAGAGAGGCCTATTGGAAAATTTCTAGTGTTTAAAGAACCTCTGAGATTTTGTAATACTTTTGAGGGCTCTATTTAGAGATGACTGTCATAATGCGTACTAGTCTCTTTATCAACTTTGAGGAAATATAGTATTTAACAGAAAAAAACTGATATTGCCTGGAATTTCACCACCAGGTGGTGAAATTTACATAGATAAAATACCTCTGGCATGTGGATCTGCTTATTTTGTTGTGTTGATGAGTAAATGCAAACATTTTTGTACCTCTTTATTAAGATATAATGCAACTCTTCATCCTGAATTTGGCAAATGTGTTTAATTGTGCCAAAATGTTTTTTTAGAGGAAACGTATGTTGTTCTTTATATTGTTTTACTATCTCAGGCAGATTGTGCAGATGGGTAATGAGTTGTGTGAGAAGGCTAGAGGAAGAAAAGTAGTGATACTCTCATTTACTAAAGGGAATTCTGTTAAGCACATTTTGGAATAAATATCTTCTTGGTTTAGTGTCTCCTGCTCAAACTCAGAAATGCAGTTTGCTTCCTTTTATCTCTAGCAATCATTCATTTACTATCAAGAACAGCTTTAAGTATGGCTTGGGATGTTTATCCTTGCCCTTAAGTATGGAGGCTTACTGAATGGGGCTAATTGGCAGAAGCACAGCTTTGTTAGAATTCAGCTGCATCCTTGATCTTCTGGATCTGGCAGTTTAATACAAGATGTTTAAATGTAAACCTTCCCAATCCACTGTGTCCTTTCAGGAAGGATCCCTCTCATTCCAGTGGTTCTCAGTGTCTCATTGGTCTACACAAGCATTGTAGTCTCCTGGATCCCTAGGAAAATTTTATGATCTTCATTACTTTTGAGACCTCTGAAAGTGTTGCCCATCACAGGAGACTTCTCACCTGAACTAGCTCAACTGATTCCATGTTTATGGTCTTCCTTATTCTGTGCTGTTTGCACTCAGAAATTATTTCTGAGCACATTCAGTTACTCTCAAGAAGAGAACTATTCCCTTTTACCTCAGAAGTCTCCCATCTGAGCCACCAGGCAGCAGTCAGGACAAAGCAGCTTGCTTTTGTGGTGTGTAGCCTCATCCTTAAAAACAAAATCAAAAATCAGTACTTGCACAACGAATGTTGAACAAACAGATAAAGGATATCTATATTCCAACGTGGTGACATGTCATTGAGAGAAACTTCTATACTCAAGTAGTGTTTCACCAGTACCAAATTTTTGGGCAGTTCATCCATAACATGGAGATTAGCATTTGTGGTTTAGAGTTTGATCTTAGTAACTTTGGGGACTTTTTCAAAAATCAAAACCATCAAACTCTGCTACAGATTAGTCTTTATGTAATTTGAGGAACTGAAGAAATTTTACTGTGGTTTCTTTATCCTCCATTCCTTTCCTTTGCTGTTGATCAAAGATGCAAGATATATTTTATTAAATTAAAAAGAAAGAAATTATTTTCAGTATTGTTTGCAAAAATGCTGTGAGAATTTCTCAGTCACTGAAGTTCTGAAGCTAAAAAGGGTCTCCTAGCATTTTAGCGTAGATACTATCTAGGAAAGAAAGGGTGATTCCTTGAATATTGTGCTTTCTGTCTTAATCAATATGTTTAAATGGCTTATAAAATACATGGCATTGTATCAGAGGGCAAACCCAGGCCTTTGATTTTTGAGTAATTTCATATTCAGATTTACACCTTAAATTTATTAATTTTTGTATTAATTTTACATTTTTTTAATCTACTGTTACTATCTAGAGTTGTGGGGTTTTTTTTTTTTCAATGAATTTCTCAGTATTAACAGTAAGAAAGAAAAAAGAATGACAGGCTTGTAATGAGTTGGTTGGTGAAAGATGCCTGTCTGAAAAAGTCTGTCACCATCACAGAAATTTTTGTAACGTATCAGTATCTATATGTTCTGTAAAATGCCAGTAAGTGCAATTAGCTCCTGGTACAATATGCATACATACCATACAAGTGAACAAAGTCCAATTTATATTTGAGGGAAAGAGAACACATATTTTTCTCTAAAAGCTGTTTATTGTCTCTATAATTTGGTAAATAACTGAATGCAACATGTTCTAAAAGACACAGAAGAAGAATATTGTTGTATAATCAGTGATGTAAACTTAGGAGAAGTATGGGAAAGGCAGCAAATGTGCCTACTATCTTGAGCAACCTTTACTTTTCTTTGTAGTATGAGAGTGCATCATGCATAGTAAGGGCCATAAATAATACTCCTTATGTCTGTTCTTTGGGAAAGTGAGTAACTCAACAAAGTATAGGAAATAAGAATAATTTCATTTCAAATAGTAGAGATAAAAGTATGTAAGAATGATATTAGAAAAAGAGATGGAGAGAGCTAGCTTTCATTTCATTTGGATCTGGACAGGCAGATGTATGCCAAGTCTTTTCTACTGCCAAGAAAATTCAGTCTTCCTAATAGTCTTTTTAAGTATTTAGTGAATTTATCTTGGTGAGAATACTTACTAACTAAGGCCCAATGCAACATGAACTCAAATAGCAGAATGGGTAATTAATTGTAAATTTGACTGGTTTTATGTCCATTTTTCATTGCTTCTTGACTGATGGTTAGTATTAATACTCTGAAGTAATAGGCTGTCTTCCTGTCTCCTGGACATGTCTGGAGCATGAGGTTTGTTTGTTTTGGTTTGGTTTGGTTTGGTTTTTTGGTGAGGGATGTTGTGTGTATGCTATTAAAGTATGCACTTTGAGCTTTGTGCTAAACTCTTCTTTGTCATAGCAAAAAATCCACAAAGGACCTGGTTTCAAATATACCAGTCAAGTTCCAAGTTCAGAATTTAAGACATAGAACCTGACTGTTCAATACTCTCTCAACAATAACAGTTTATATGGTCAAAAGTGGAGACAAAAGAATGTGTGGTTAAGGTGAAAAGTGTCTAATGACAACAGATGAAATAATTAAAAAAAAGAACAGGAAAATGTAGATTAACAATATGATACCGTGGTGGTTTAACCTTGGCTGGCATACTTTGCAGAAGGGGCAAAAAGTAAGCTTTCAGAGCACATAGAAGATATTATTAGCTCATTTACTAAGTGTATAAATATCCATCACTACTTCCATTTTGATTTTCCTCTTAATTTTCATTGCGCTTTTTTCTTAGAGGAATCTGGTATATATTCAAAACATTAAAACATTGTTAACAAATAGATTATCTCCATTCTTTTATGGAAACACTATAAATCAACTTTTAAAAAAGGTAGAATGCATTTTCATTTGGTATAAATTCACTGTCATTATTGGATGCAATAAATGTTGACAATTCATATTACTAAGAGTTGGGACAGCAAGCTTCCTTTGGCTGTAAATATTAGAAAGAGACCATAATAATATAAGACATAGACTGTAAATTCAATCAATACTTCCCTTTACTAGCTCAGAAAGAAATATAATGTCTTTAAGAGTACATGGTATAACTTATGCTTGAAGAATTTAATGTCCAATGTGTTGTCATCGAAGGCTCAATGATTACAGTTTATTCACTGGAGTAATTGTGAACATATAATTTTTTCCATTACTAATAATTACTATCCCATTTTATTTAGACATAAAAACCAAGACAAAAACTAAATTGAGGCAGCCTGAGAAGGAGGAAAAAATTATGTGCTTTAGTTGTGAACTCTAAAATAAAATATACAGAGCCAATGGGCCAAAAAATTGCTTTTACTAAACAGTGACATAACCCTTGTTTCTTACTTCTACTTTCTGTAGAACTCCAGTCAAATGGAAATCTGCATCTTTAGCCTTTTTTTCTTGCATTCCCTGTCTTGCCTAGTATCTCATTATGTTTTGCAGCATATGTATGTGTATGGGGTGTTGGTTTTATATGAATTATTTTCTCCTATGAATATTGATACCATTACCTGTGTGTAGAACTGCTGCTGTGATGGAAATTCTAAAGGTATCTATATTACTGAGAGAGCAAGTCCTACTGTCCTGCCAAACACGTTGGGCTTTGAACACCATTATCAGCTTGCAACTAATGACATTATGGGGAAATGTAGAATAGTGCTGTAAAATAATTTATTAGAAAGTAGATTCTTTAGTACAGGGACTCTTTTATTGGACTAGAAAAACAGGAATAAAGTTAGGATTCACAGTCTGTAGTTTAACTATGTCAGAATAATATTAACTTATCTCACCTATGACCTATTTGACAATAATCCACATACTACTAGAGACACATCATCACATCTTTTCTGCCTGTGTAGTGTTAGGTTTTTGGCTTGATGTTATAGAGCAGGTACCCAGGTGCTCTCAGAAATAATAGAAAAAGTAATTAAGCACCCCCTAAAGAAAACATAAGAGACTAAGTCCCTACATATTTATGCACACATTCCCTTCTGTTTAATATTAAGGGTTGAGGAAGAGAGAAATGTCTTTACTAGACTAAATTTTTTAGCTTCTGACTATCTCTGCTTCCTGATAAAGTTGACTTCCAAATCCTTGTTATGAGACAACTGGCAAATCCTCTAGGTATATTTACTGGCCTGGTTACCTCAATATAAATGGTAGTAGAACAGAGTTCCCCTCTGACATCCCACCCCCTCCACCTAGTCCCATGACAGTGGGCCATTGGGCAAAATTGTTTTTCATGTAGGCATAGAAAATAAAATATATTTCAGTGTCTTCCTTAAGGTGTTTTGTTTTGTTGTTTGGTTTTGTTTCTTTGTTTGTTTGTTGTTTTGTTTTTGTTGGGTTTTTGTGTGTGTGTTTTTCGTTTTTTTGTTTTGGTTTGGTTTGGTTTGATTTTTTTTCAGTAGCACCCTGAACTGAAAACAAAGTTAAATGCATTAGGTATTCCAGTGTTTGGATAGATCCAGTCATTAACTGCTTGGACTATTTTCTATGCAGTGGCAGATTACAGTGAAGTATTTATCCTGAAAAATAGGACACATCATAGACAAACTTTCTTTCCCCTGTAATGTATCAAAACCTTTTAAGTACTAAACTGTTTCTATAAATGTGATAGCAATATAGATCTGTGTAGTAAATTAAAAACAATTATGGGAATATTTTCAGTAGGCTTATGGAAACTTTTCATCATCTTGATAATCCATGAGCATATATCAATATAACTCATACTAAGCACCATGGGAGAAATCAATCGTGTTCAAGTAGGAGGATTAGTTATTATTATTATCAGATTGCTCATAATTACATATTTTGCCCTCTGGATTTGTACTGCAGCACACATTCTTGAAGTCCATTCACATTTTAATGTAATCAAGCCTTCACTTATGTTTGGTTGGTCATATTTGATTACACAAACTATTCAGATTTTAAAACATCATCAAGCACAGTCTGATAAGCCTAGAACATATTCATGTCTCTTTCTGACACTCTTTGTTCTCATTTTTCAAAGTAAATTTCTTTAAGACAACCTAGGAATTATTCCCATGCCCCAATTTTCTCTTCTTTATTTTTTCTCACCTGTGCATAAAAGTTGAAATCCCACAGCTTTCCCAGTTCTTCTAGTACTGCCAACTGGACCAGTGATATAGCTCACGCTTCTCTCTTTTTCCAGATTTCTTCCCCCAATTTATGGAGGAAAACCTAAGTGGAACAATGACTTTCTCCCTCCAACACGCTCCTACTTTTTATCTGTGAGGTGCTGAAAAGGCATTTTACAAAATAACACCAACTGTTTATAGTTAGAGCACGTTCAGCAGCAGTAAAAATTATAGGGGGGCAAACCAGTTAAATATTTACTCTCACAGGACTATCAACAGATACCTTTATTTTAAGATTTTTCTTTGTGTTTGTGAAGAAAGCAGAAAGCACTTGTGTGGCTTATTGTTTCACTAGGAAGAGATAGTTGTTCATCACATGTTAACTTCTGTTGGAGAAAAAGCAGAATACAAAGATAAAACGTGCTTATATTCAAATTTTTTATCAATTCCTTCATTTTTTCCAGATCACTAAAATGTCTGTTAATTATGAAACCAAATCATGCAGTCTCTCTGACAAATACATCAAGGCTTGACACCTCCTCTGGTCAGGTTTTATCTGTGTGTACTGAAATTTCTTCACTTATTCAGACAAAGTGAAAGCATCACTGCTGATTAGTGATTTTTATGTGGAAGGCTTTCATATAGCAACAGTGTGTTTGTGAATTCAAGTGAGTGTCATCTGGAATGAAATCCTTGAAAGATATTCTGGCCTATAAAAAATGAGCGTGTCATGGAAATTATTTTTTATCACATGGGAAACAAAATACAAAAGGAAAGAAAAATAAAATCCAATTAGGTTTGTTGATAATGTTCCTGCATTCAAGTAGTTACTTGTCATTATATCTGTGATTAGTTCTTCATAGGTTATCTCATGTCTGTCTCTTTCCTTAAAGAGAAAATTCCTAAAGAAAAATAGGCAAACATCTTTTTATCCAAAACCTCCTATTACTTTAATATTAGAATTACCTTAAAAAAAAAAAACAAAAAAAAAAAAA
>JANIJG010002874.1:0-11219 GCA_024611175.1 Megaceryle torquata | reverse complement strand
GGATGTCCCTGCTCTCAGCAGGGGGGTTGGACTAGATGACTCTAGAGGTCCCTTCCAACCCAGACATTTCTATGTTTGCTTCTATGTTTCTAAAATTATTACCTCTTGTCCTGTCACAAGAGGCCCTGCTAAAAAGACTGTCCCCCTCTTTTTCAAGGACCCCTTTTAATCACTGGAAGTCTGCAATTAGGTGTCCCTGGAACCTCTATTCTCCAGGCTGAACACCACCAATTCTCTCATCTGTCTTGATAGTGGAGGTGTTCTCACTCTCTGATCATTTTTGTGGCCCTCCTCTGGACACACTAGAACAGGTCCATGTCCTTGTGCTGAGGATTCCAGAGCTGGACACAGTACTCCAGGTAGCGTCTCACCAGAGTGGAGTAGAGGGACAGAATCACCTTCCTCAGCCTGCTGGTCACACTTCTTTTGATGCAGCCCAGGATATGGTTGGCCTTCTGGGCTGTGTGCATACACTGTCAGCTCATGTCCAGCTTTTCATCCACCAAGTCCTCCACAGGGCTGATCTCAATCTCATAGTCTCACAGCCTGTACTGATACTGAGGATTGTCCCAACACAGGTGCAGGAGCTTGCCTTTGTCCTTGCTGAACCTCATGAGGTTCATATAGGCCCACTTCTCAAGCTTGTCTAGGTCCCTCTGGATGACATCCCACCCATCAGGTGTGTTAATTGCAGTACTCAGTGTGGTGCCATTTGCAAAACTGCATAGAATAATGCAACTAGGAAAACAAATCACTAATGTCTTTTAAAACTGTATTTTAATTATCATTTGCAGCATATTTTAAAGGTAGTGCAAGCTTGTAGTTGTACGATCCAAAGACATCATAAAATTTTATGGATAAACTACAGGAAATAGTCCTTTTGCCTTCTGTCATTTTGGGAAACAAGAAGGGCAAAAATTAGACTTTTATCTGTCTGTATTTCCTTTTTTTCCAAGTAACTGCAGCATTTGATACATCAAGTGGTACATTTAATACCTAACCTTAATAAAGTATATTTCATTGTACTGCAGATTTAGAAAGATTCTATAGGCTAGACATTACATGCTATGACTGGAATAATCTGTGGTTATCACCTTTAGAAGGATACAAGGAGTCAGTGACATATCATAGATTTAATACTCTATTACTACTAATTAGGTTTGCTTCACTTGCTTCACTTTCTTTTGCATCCTTGTCCTATAACTTGTCTTGTCCTTGATAGATGCAGGTGTCTAGAGTCAAAATATGGTCATTGCCAGATATACTTCTGCTTTCATCAAGTGAAAATTCTTTAAATGTTTTATAGCTCATTCTTTGCCTCCTCTGCTGTACTGACTGCTGTATTAAAATGATACAGTAATGGTAATATCTGTTTAGGTACAGCATGTAATACATCAGCTTAGTAACTCCTTTGCCATCAAATAGTGCTTATCTAGGACCATAAAGACAGAGATTTTACTTTCCTGTGCAAGCCTCTGACCCCTCTACCAATTATCTCAGGCTCAAGATCATTCAGTCAGCAAAAGAAATCAGCATGAGACAATGGCTCAGTACTAAAGAGAAGCCTCAACATTTCCCAAAAAAACAATGGGTTTCATCTCTACAAGGCAGGGGGTCAGTATCATCAGCAAAGGGTGAATGCTTACCTACTGCAGGATAACCAGAATTTCAGAAACATCCAAATCTTTTCTGCTGCTCCAAATCTTACCACCGTTTAACAGCTGTCACAAAAAGGCTAAAGACCACAGAGAATGCATCACTTTTACCATCTCTGAGACAGCAATATACATATGTATATAGAGATCAGAAGATACACACATTCATGGTTTTTTCACTACTGTTAATCACTGATAGTAGTATTAAAAATGAAAAAAAAAAAAAAGAAGATATAGTTCAGTGAGTATGATTTGAGATAGACAAGATGCACAAGCTTAATGAGCTAACAATGAAAAACAAATAACACTTTTAGATGTGAAATAGATTGTATAGAATTTACCCACATTAATAATAAGGTTCATTTAAGTCACTGAAAATCAGAATATAAATAAAAACTATCATGGACTAGTGTAAATTGCAAAACAAATCTGTGTTATAATTTTTGGTACTGATGCCTACAACCTTCTGCAGATCTTGTGACAGTGAACATAGATGGTAAATTCAGTGACAATGAGGTGTAAGCTGAATGTATTTCAGATTTAACTTTCATACTCTTCTACTACATACATACAGAAATCAGGACAGAGTCACTCTGTCACTCATTTCTTATGGAAATCATTCTTCTGTCTATTCTTGTATTATGTAAATACAGTTGTATTTGTATATGTAAATATATGTAAAAGTATATGTAAATAGAGCCTAAAGGCATTTGAAGCTCTTGTTGCTCTCTCCAAGCCTTGAGGGACATGTTTCTAAAATATACAAAAAAGTTTATAAAATGAATTTTAGTTTATACAATGGCTGAAAAGGTTTCACCACCTTTCAGCAGATGGTGAAATGGAGGTCTTTATTTGTGTGTAAGAGAAAGAGAAAACTAAGGACTTCTCTTAAATCATTAAATCACATAAACCTCTCTCTGGGGGAAAAGAGATGTTGAAATTTAGATCAAAAATATAACTGCAGCTTCGTTATTTCTAAGAGGGTAAAAAGCTCCTTTGGCTGTATAACTGGAGCTACTAAACAACTGTAAATGGGAGTGCATGTATCCATTACTATAAAACAACCTATGCTCTATAAAAAGTGGAAAGTTCTGATCCTTGGGTGTAGGTCAAGCAAAGTAGTTATATTAAAGATGTTTAATCTGGTATTTTTAAGTTTGAACAGAACACTTCTATTTGTTTAATTCACCTTCATGTTTAAAGTGAAAGAAATGAAATATTGCTTAAAATATTCAGGGTAGCAGCATATGTCTCAAGAGATAAGACTTTCACTGTTCATTTAATTAAGAGACCAAAAAGCAAGCTTCAAGTGTTATTTACAGGTTCTTGACATATTCACTAATGAATCATAGGATGTTGTAAAGGTTATTCTGCCTGTTACAAAAGAAGTGCACAATAATTGTTTTTTAATCAACTTATTTTCTTCTCAGTTTTATTCTATTCATGACAGATCAATATGCTTGAAAGGGGAAACAAAGATCCTTTATTTTACTGTTTCAGCTGGCTGGCTAGACAGCTTTGTATGAAAGATACAGTGGTATGTTTTATGTTCATTATTGTACATTAAGGATTTAAGCATGCTACCAGCAAAATTTTTACTACTCCATATTTTCCAGAACAACTAATTTATTTTTAGGAATATCAGGAATGTTTGGTGCCACTGACAGCACATTGGATAATAAAGGATTTCCAAAATCCAATACATTCTTTGCTTTATTACAATCGGTATTTTACTCTTTCTGCATGCATATTTAACAACTTGATTGGTAATACTTTTTTTTGTTTGTTTCTTTCTCTGTTAAGATCTTTCTCATGTACATACATACACCCTTTCTTCAGTATATATTTATTGCATTAGACAATCTCTCAGCTGAAACAAAACAAGAAACAATTCTTTTCCAATTAAGTGATATCAGGATTGATAGAGATGATAATGCATCCTGCCTCTGAGATAAGGGTACTAGACAATTTATAACAGCATCTGTTTTAGCATCATGCCAGATTTTTAAGTAATAGCTCTAAATACAACGTGCCTTAAAAAATAATGTGTTTGTAATCTTCTCCTGTCTTCTAAAGAAGAGGTATCAGTTTACTTCAGTGGTGGCTTGCTACAGGACAGGTTTTGAGATACAGTATTTATATTTATGTAAATATATTTATTTATGTTTTTCACTTATAGTGCTGTCTATATTAGAAAGGCAATATTGGAGAGCTATTGACTTGGCCCTAAGAGCGAAGAACCGAAGTGCACCAAAAGATCAATGGTTTTGTATTTTTCTGTTTGAAACTTCTTTGTTTTTTCTCCCTTACTAAAGAGCAAGGGTAGAGCTAATGTTATAATAAATCATTATTAAATTAACATTTTTATTATTCATCTTAAAAATAATAATAATAAAAAATCTTGTCTTTCTTCACATCACCAGGAATTAAAGGTTAAGATTTTACCTAAAAAAAAAATGACTGACCATGCTGGGCATTGAAAGGAGAAATAGCGATCTGAGCTAATCTGAACGATACACACTCAGAGGAAAGGAAGAAAAGCTAACATTCTAAACCTACTTCAAGGGTGACTGTGAATAGCAAATTAGATACAGCTCACAGTAAAATGTGGAAGGAAAAAGAGCCATACCTCTCCCTGCTGAGGTCCTTAGATACCTTTCCATATCTACTTCACTTTCCCTGCATTTTGTGCATGGATCCAGATTTATCAGTCTCCAGCAGCCACCAAGGGTACAGAAAAAAAAAAAGGAAGAAATTACATTTCCCTCACCAGCTGGTGATTTCCCTCTGGTAAGAGATTTTCTGAGGACCTTAAATTGGTCTATTTAATTTACAGACGTGTTCTAAAAGTTGTGTTCAGTGCCCTGAAAGATTCAGTTGCAGTCAAAATTAATGCATCATGTCCTCCTCACCTGCCCCGTAGCCTCTTCCACCATCTGTAAGCTTGTCTACATTAGGAGATCTACCACATGTGCAAGCCCCTCTATTCCCTCCAGTGGAGACAGAGCAGTGAAGAGCTTCTTTCACAAGACAAAAAAAGTCAATTAGGAATGAAAAAGAACTGGCTTTAAAGCCAAGAGACCACTTCTTTTTTAAGGTTATGTGCCTCTGACAGCAAAGAATAGAAATACTCCTATCATTTTTCTGTGTGTGTCAGATGACAAATTCTTGATAAAGAGGGAATGCATTGAGGAATGGGCTGAAACAGCACAGATTCAGTAACTTGATGTCTGCAAGTCTCCCAAAATATTCTATGTAAATTAAGCTGTTGTTTTCTACTCCCTTGCAACATGTACTCATCAATCTGGACCAAATTACTTCTGCTTATGGACAAAAAAAGTGAATGTATAGCTTTTGACAAAAACCTACAACTGAATTGCCTTAGGAACAGTGAAAGGGTTTGAGGACCTGCTTTCTGCAAAATCCTGAGAAACAAGAAAAACTAAAACCAAATAATAAACATACTGCTATTTCTGTTATTCTGATCCTATTGTCCATTGTTTTTAAATAATTGTGATCACGTCTGAGATATTTAACTTCATTATTAAATTTTGCTCCTAACTGAAAGAAAGTATGGAACTCAAAGTTCTGGCTACAGTTTAAGAACAAAACCAACTGCTGTCTGAATGAAAAACAAAAGTTTTATGAAACAAAGAAACAAAACCCAAATTATTCTTAGAGATCCTACTCTTTCACACAGGTATATTTTCATTACTTTATGGGTAGTCTTGACTATGACTTCTGCATCTTTCCCTCTCTACTTTTCACAAATAATTAGAAGCAATTGTGTTCTTGAATCCTACAGTGAGTTGACAGAAAAGCAGAATAAGCCAAATGGAGGATGAGTATCTTCTTTCCCATACAATATATTTTAACATCTTTTTCATGCTTTCCATGACCACTGAAAAAATATATGTGAAACAGCAGTTTGAATACTGCATGGGACTTTCAGAATAGGAAGTAATCACTCCCATGGTAGATTTGGATATTTCTCTAACCATTCACATTAAAAAAAATCAATCCTCCACCTGGATTTAAAATGAAAACCTAAATGAAGCAATTATGGTTTTCTAAGCCCCAAAAGAGTAAATAAGCTTACTTTGCAAGCTAATATAAAGTCTGTAATTTAAGTACCTTGTCAAATGCGTGTAGCGTGATTTGAATTCTTTCACACTATGCTTACTGTTAATAGCAGAGTTCTCAGAACAGAACAGAACAGAGACATGTGGTATACTAGCAGTTCCCTTATGGTATTAGTAGTTCAAACATGCCTTGGAAACGTAGATCTAATCAGGTCAATCTTCACTTGAAAGAAAAATAATCTTTATTTATTTGCTCTTTAGCACTAGCATTTGAAATCTAAGGAAAAATTCTTCTATCAAGAACAAACAAAAGAAAAATCTGAAGTATACTGACATATATGTGATGGCAATCACATGGAAACCTAAGCAACCCTTTGCTTTCTAAATGAAATTTTCATCCATTAATTTTAAGTGACATTGTTTTTCTTTTGGCAAAGTCTTCTCCATACATTGGAATCCAAAGGTAGAGGAAATAATATAGAGAAAATTATAAAGAAGATGCCTGAAATAATGTAAGTAATCATTGTTCTAGAGATTCACATATAAAGGAGGATTTTATTTTTACTCTCCATGTTAAAAATTCCACTAACATGTAACTACTAAAAAATGTACTGTTCAAAAACCAGAGAAATACAGCAATGTCTAGCTGTGAGTATTCTTTTATTGAATAGCGGAATCCTCAGATCTCACCTGTCCAGAAGGAAAATCAGATTACCCAGAAGCATCAGAAATGGAAATTAAAAGGTTTGTGATTTCCTCTCATTAAATGACATTTGTTAGGCTCTGTAGTGGCAGCAAGCAGCAGTTCCTCTCTGCCTCACAGTTAATGTAACACATTTTTTATTTTAAAAAACTTGATTTGATAGTAAAAGTTACTTCACGTAGAGAGAACATATGTGAATAAAATATTTCCAGGATGCTGAAGGCTTCCAGTTGTTGTTCATACCTCCAGATGTGAATGGCCCCAGACATCCATATATTCAGAGAATGGGAGCTATGAAGCTTGATAGTCAAAAAGCATTTTTTGTAATTTATGTGGCATGGATATATTTTTCACATGAGTTTTTCACTCTTTCTAAGATGGTTCATCAAGGTAACTTCCTTTAAAAAAAAATTGATGCAGTATTATGTACAATCTTAGACAGCTGTACTGTGTAATTTCAACAGTTTTAGAGAAACAGAGTGGATTTTTTTTTTTTAAATTAACATGTTGATACAGAGAAAATTGTTGTTTCCTGCAAACTTTTATATTTTGCTTGGAATTTTATTCCATGCCAATCACACTGCCATGTGCTCATAATAGTTGAGTCTGTTTGGATTTAGTGAGGGTATAATATCTTGCTTTTCTTCTGCAGTCTTCAAAACTGTATGAAACCCATTTAGAAGATGCTACCTATTCTGTTCTTTAGTTGCCTAGCAGGAAAAAACATACTCTGTTTTATATTCTTATGCACAATCTAGGTATGACTTCTTTATTATAGAAGTATTTATTAGAATTCAGTCTTCTTGCTTAACATCTTGTAACTTCCTGGCCTCATAAGATTCACCCTAGTCTGAATCTTATTTCATTTTATACTGTCACTCTGCTCTTGGCATACAAAAGAGAGGAACAACTTATCAATCATTTGTAACTAGTCCAGATGCATGGGAACTTCATAGATGCCATTCCTAATGATCTAGTTTGGCCTGCAGTGTTGCAAAAATTTGGAGTTTGAGATCACCTTTTAGAAAAACTTGTCCTATATCCCTTTCTTGGTTTCAGCTAGTGTTTTCTGCTTGCATGACACAAGAGAGATCTGTTGCTTTGATTTTGGGAATAGAAATAACATTTGAAACTAATACCCTTACTATTTTTGATTGCGCCATGGGAGTAGAATTAGGTCTGCTGTATGTTAACAGTTCTTGTACTTTCGCGGTGTTTACTCTCATTAAAGTAACCAAGAGTTTGTTTATTACCAGAACACTGAACCCAAGGTATAGCTTAAGAGCAAACGACATTAATGTGCATGTTTGCATAGCTTTATTCAGTGGCATGATTCAGTTTCCTTTAGACTGGACATAAGAATAAATTAAATAGAATTACAGACATTTTGGTCCTTAATTACTGATTCTAAGCAGGGGTTTGTCATTGCTTAAGTCATATAAAAGTTAAACCAGGTCATTTTTCTTCAGTGTCCCTACTTAGGCAAGGCTTAAATGACTGTTTTTGGCAAGCGTGTCATCACATGATAAAACTCATATTGTGATTAGGGTGGATGTAGGCATTTATCTTCTGCTGACAGCTTCAGACAAAAGGAAGATAAGTGAAGCTATTGTAATTGTAAAGTGACCTTTCTGCTTTAGGGACATTGACAGCTATCCTCTTACTTGTTCTATACAGTATGTTTGCCATCATGATAATTAGTTTTTTGTTAGCCTATTGTTGGCTTTTATACTAAAAGTGCTCTCTCTTGAAATGTTTGTAGATTTCATCTGGTTTTCTCAAGATAACATTTACTGTGTACTTGACAAAATGTCAGCAAATATTAGTACATGTTTTCTTAAAAGGACTCTTGCTTTTTTTTATGTTCATATCAAACCATAATTTCACTGACCAGAAAAGAATATGCTTTTTCTTTTTCAATTTTAAGAAACATTTTCTTCATATATCTCCCTCTGGGATTCATCTGGTTAGAATGCAGAAGACTAGACCAACTGCAAAGATTCATGTATAAAATAAGAAAGCATAAAATTATCTTTTGAATGCAAGAAAATTAATCTGTATTTGCAATTCAGTTTTCACAAACTGCTTAAAAACTCAGGCAGCTATAGGATAGAAGCTTTATTTAATGATTTTTAAAATAAAGTTTATCTTAGTGTAAGCCCATGGTGGCAGCTGTTGTTCATTTTGCCAATGACAAAGTCCCCAAAAGGGCAAAAAGTAAGAAGTAGACCTGACTTTGATTTGTCATCCAAAGAGGTAATTAGGAAATCCCTATTACATTTTTTATGTTCAAGTAGACATGAGTAAATCTGTCTTCCTGCCTGCTACTCACACTTTAGACGAGATTCCTGGCAAGATGCTGGTGCTGGGCATAGTAGTGGCCTGCCTTCCATCTTCATGGTCAGTACCACTGAATAATTGCAAGGATTATTCTGATTTACTGCCTTGGTAAACTATCAGAAATTTAACATCTTTTCCTCAGGGGAAGAAGGAAATTTGATTTAACAGTTTAAGTTAAGTCATGAACTAGTTGTTAATGTACCTCCTCTTTGACAATGCCACCCTGTGGTAGTCAAGTTGATTCACTGCTGCCCAGAAGTAGAATTCAGCAAATAATTTACAGGGCTTCTCCCTCAGCTTCTGTAATATCTGTGACTAGCCTGTTGTTTCCCAGCATGAATATATTATTTGTGTTTTTGACAGCTAGCTTTCAAGTAGCTGATATTTGGATTGTTCATGTATACATATGCATGATGATGACTTGTGAATAAACAGAAAAATCCCATGCTATAGAAGAAATGCTATAGCCACTGAAGTGATACTCTGTCCATAAATTTTTCCTTCCCTGTATTGTGAGACCACTACTACTTCAACACTAGCATCACAATTTATAAATGCATATTTATTATATAATGTTAGACCATTTTAATCTCTTTACAGAGACTCCCTTCTATTCTGTTGTGGGAAATATAAATTTAAGAGCAAAATATTTTCAAAGGCACAAATGCCTGACTCAAACTACATTGAACTTCAGATAAGGAACTTAGAGGTAAGGTAAGCTCTGCTATATTTGTACTTTGACTTTTATCTTTACATACTGTGTATATGATGGGATTCATATATTAAAAAAAAAACACAAAAAAACCCCCAAAACAAACAAAAACCAACCAACCGACAAACAAACAAAAAACAATCAAACAAACAAAAACAAAAAACCCATCCAACTATTTTAAGAAAACAGTCTAAAATGTATCTTTAAGAAAATATTCTTGAAGCTATTACAACAGTTTCTAGCTTTCCAGATCAGTTACAGATGTGGAAACATAGCTGTCTGTTTAGTACAATATATTATATCAAATAGCTTACATTCTACAGAGTATGAAGAAAGTGTCCTATATGCTGTTGTGGCACTGACAGAAAAATTCACAGAAAAAACTCTTTCCTTATTTCTTCATTAAATATCTTTATTTCTATCTGATATGCCATAGGAGAACTGTTGTTTACAACAATCTCCCTTTTGTAAATCCCAGGAGTAAGAGACACTATTTTCTTAATAATTGGCAATCATTGATTCTTTGCATCAAACAGGTAGCCTTACCTTCCTTTCAAACATATAAACATCAAAGGTTTTCATTTCTTCCATAATTTTTTTACTTTTCATATACTTTGAGCATGTTTGATGCCTTCTTTACTCAAAAGATCATCAGTAATATTTGACAGTAGGCTACTGTCAGGCTACTGTAGAGGTAGAAAGGAGAAGATTACTGGCTTTATCATGAGAATATTGTGTGTCAGTGATGATAGGCTTAATGTTTGATAAGGACCATGTGCCAGTAAACCCTCTACCCAAAATCAATGGTCTGTTCATGTAGATAGAGACTCTCAGAGCCACTGAAAGAACACAGATCACATGAATTCACAGGCCACATTTTCAGCTGCTGTTACTTAATTTACCTTAAGTAGAAGTTGTCTTCTGTCAGTAAGAGCGCTTGCCAAGGAATGAAAGAAGCAGAATATTAAAGAAAAAGTAATTCTTTTACTTTCAGATCCCTAAAGAACTCTCTGCAATTGGAATTCTGTATGAAATTCTGCAACTGTGGAGAGACACATAGATGGATCATTTTGTACAGTGGTGTTCAGGCTTTTGATCCACATTACTTATTTTTTATTATTTGAATCATCTTCACAGACTCTGCTGTTATTGGAGGCAGACAGAAAAATATAGTTGTATATAAAATCTTTATGGACAGCAGACCATAAGGAGTAAATTTCATGAAACAATATACACCATATCTGGAAATACTGACAATCAGTCCAAATTCTTTTACTATTTGTTCTTTCAAGTGTAGTAAAGGAGAATAAAAATATGTGCATTTGTTTCTATATATGAGGGGAAGATTAGTCAGAGATAAAAGGACAGAAGGTAGATCATATTATTGGCAAACACTATAGTAAGACAAAACTGTGAGGATTGGCAGATACACCTGCAGGCTGTGCGGCCATGCAGTGAGACCTGGACAGACTGGAGAGCTGAGCAGAGCAGAACCTAATGAGGTTTAACAAGGATAAGTCCAGAGTCCTGCACCTGGGGAAGAATAATAAAGTACACCAGTACAGACTGGGAGGTGATCTGCTGGAGGGCAGCCCTGTGGAGAAGGATTTAAGAGTCCTGGTAGACAAGAAGTTCTCCATGGAACAGCAGTGTGCCCTTGTGGCCAGGAAGGCCAATGGTATCCTGGGGTGCATTAAGAAGAGTGTGTCCAGCAGATCAAGGGAGGT
>JANIJG010002873.1:127383-137395 GCA_024611175.1 Megaceryle torquata | reverse complement strand
AATCCTCACAGTTTCATGTTGTCAGCAAACTTGCTGAGAAGACACTCTGTCCCATCATCAGTGTCATTGATAAAGATATTGAACAGGACCGGACCCAGCCCTGATCCCTGGGGGACTCCACTAGTTACGGCTCTCCAGCTGGACTTGGCACCATTGACCACCACTCTTTGGACTCTATTGTCCAACCAGTTACTGGTTTTTACTATAAAATCTTGTATTTCTTCCAGCAATCAGTGGGTTGTTGTGGGGGAAAGCACCCTTGTTTCCTTCATAAGTGTGACAGGAAGGATAGCAGTCCACTTTGAAAAGTAGCTATGCAACATGTCCTTGCTGAGCAGTTTGCAGACTGAGTAGAAATCTGATAAAAATCCAAATATGCAGATTACAAAGTGAGCAGGAGAAAATCCCTTCTAAGTATTGCATACTTTGTTATGAGTACTAATTTGCTGCAGGCAGTATAAGTTGGTATCTTCATGGTTAGGCATCCAAAATGCTTTTTTCAGGGTACCAGCTTATTACCCGTGCCTTAAGATCTTGCTGAGTTGAAACCAGGCTGTTGCTCAGGTTTCTGGAGTTGGCTGGGTACATGTCAGGAGAGCAACCTGCTGCAGCAGGTAGAGGGGCAGAGTGGGTTCACCAGCACACTCTGTGATTTCATTCTCTTCCTTCTGACTTGGGCTGCGCTTTGGGGATGTCAAGCATATTACGGATAGAAAAACAGGAAATAGAAAAAATATAGGAAAAGGAAATAAATGGAAAGTAGGAATAGATGGAAAAGAAGATAAACTGTGTGGTCAGTGGTGCTGCCTCAAACCTTTCTTGTTCCTCATTTTATTCTTGACCACCCTGTTGGCTCTCAGTCCATTGAGCTACACCTAGGCCACCACCAAGTCTCTTGTTGTTTGCCTCCATCCAGTTTTATCACACCTGACTCTCCAGGTTTGTGCTCCCACCCTCATCCTTGCTTGCACAGTAGGCTTCCTCTCACCATTCTGCTGATGTCACTGCCTTTTTTTGTCAGCTTTTCAATTTCATGCTCTTTGCATAGCTTGTTCCCATAGCTTTTAGATTAAACTTCACATCTCTCTTATATATTTATTTTTATTGCTTTCCATCCCTCTCGCCTTGTCATTTTTTGTGGAAAATCTCAGAATTTTTCATTGCTGCTGGTACCAGATGTCAGGATTCTGAGTGCACCAGCAGACTCTGCAGCTCCTTCACCTCCAAGGACTTGGCTTCCAGCATTCAACCCAACTCTGAAATGGTGGAGCTGTGTAGCCTGGGATCAGATTTCTGGGAAAGCTGTGAGAAGTCTTCTCCTTTCCTTTAGAAGCTGTCTTTAGGGCTGGTCTTGCCTGGGACCTTGCCTGAGCAGTGTTTCAGCAGTGCTTATGTCTGGCCAGGCACCTTGGTGTCCATTTGCCCCTGCCCTGATACCTTCGCATCTTGGCAGGACCATTCCAATGGCCTTGTGTGCTGATCCTGACCCATGGTTGTCTCATTTGCAATCAACCCAGTCCCATGTGGCTTGTTCAGGGGCCACAGGCTTGTGCCCCAGGGGTGAGGGTCTGCCTGTGCTCCTGCCCTTCCTCACCCAGTGCCACCCTCTCACCCAGCCCTTTTCAGAGCAATACCAGCAAGATCTTTGGATGCAGCAGTTTGTCTCTTGTTTGTATGGTAAACAGCTTGTAGCTAAATCATTTCATTCAGCTGGAAACATTCACTGGCTTGGACTGCATACTTAAAGACCTGGCAGTCATGAACTTGTTGCTGTTCTCTGTGCATGCAGTCACCTTGAATTTCTGCTCTATCTAGTGGATATTCACCTTTTTCCACTTTTCACCAAAACACATAATTCAGTGGATTCCTGTGGTGTCCCCTGAATTTCTGTGGGTCTTTGGATGACGATATTGGAAAGGTCTTGCTTTAAAGGCAGGCAACCCAACAGGGAATTGCTACTGGGTCAAGTATAAGAGTTTACTTTGTTTATCCAGTGATGTAGGTTGTTAGTGATGAATGAGGACCAATAAACTGAATGAAGAGAGTTCTTAAATAATGATGGATAGAAAAATCAATCCAGAGGTCAAAAACATCATAGAGGAAGCAGGCATAGTAGAATGCAAAAACAGCAGTAAAGAGGATATAGGAAAAGATCAGATATCAAACAGATTTTTTGATAAGCTCAAAATGTATGCAGAGGTTCAGTGCTGTAGTGGGCTTGGGCTGTCAGCCCAAGGAGAATGATGTGACCAGAAAACCAGGTGAAAGAAGACCTAAGAAACAGAATTTTCTCATCAGTATTACAGACAGTCTATATAGGGATATACTCCACCCTAGTTTTGAAGCAGCAGTGAATTGAAGTAAATCACTCTGTAAGTGCAGGAAAGTGTTTGGAGGGAAGTTTTGTGTGTTATCGTGGATACAGCATTTGGTGCTGTTCGAAACCAGAGGCCTAACATGAAAGTAATACTCTGTGCAGCTCTGTGTGGCTTACTCTTGAAAGTCAAATGATGTTTTGAGTAACAACTGCCTCATATTGAAGACCTCTGGAAAGGAGAAGAAATGCTTACATTTCATATAGAACATTTGAAAATACAAAGGGGATTTTTTTCTCAGTGTATATGGAATCTCTTTTACACCTGAAATAAGGCAGATATATAGTAGTCTCTAGTCTATTGTAACAATGACTACTTATTAGTTTATTTTATAACTACATAATATGTAGTAAGATATTTTAAACCTGTGCTATATAATAGAATGCAGTATAATATATGTAGCAGGGACAATTATATGCATTTTCATATAATTGATTAGTAACTCTGATCTCTCAAAACAATTAAACAGTAAAGCAGAACAAGCAGTTGTTTTGGGGGGCACATGTTGAAGTTTTGGCAGCAAAGTTGTCCATAGTGGTACAAAATCACATTTTTAGCTGAAATGAGGGAACTGGCACCCTTGATTTCAGTCAGCCTTCTATGACTCAAGTACTGTGTGCAGTTGTGGGCCCCTCACTTCAAGAAAGATATTGAGGTACTGGAGTGGGTCCAGAGGAGAGCGATGAGGCTGGGCATGGGACTGGAGGGAAAGTCTTATGAGGAGAGGCTGAGGGAGCTGGGGTTGTTCAGCCTGGAGAAGAGGAGACTCAGGGAGGACCTTATCACTCTCTACAGCTACCTGAAAGGGAGTCATAGTCAGGTGGGAGCCAGGCTCTTCTTCCAGGCAACTAGTGACAGGATGAGAGGGCATGGCCTGAAGCTGCATCAGGGGAGGTTTAGGTTGGATCACAGGAAGCACTTCATCATGGAAAGAGTGATTAGGCACTGGAATGGACTGCCCAGTGAGGTGGTACAGTCACCGTCCCTGGAGGTGTTTAAGGAAAGATTGGATGTGGCTCTTAGTGACATGGTCTAGCTGATGTCATGGTGTTGGGTCATAGGCTGGACTTGATGATCTTGAGGTCTTTTCCAGCCTCAGTAATTCTGTGATTCTGTGACTCCTCAGTTGGAACAGTGACAGCACAAGTTCTACCCCTCACTCCCTAGGTTCTGTTAGATGGCCTCTGTTAGATTCCCAGTCTCCTGTGCCCTCTAGTATTGTTGATTACCGTAGTACTGAAAAGCCACAGTAATTGAAGACCCCTTTGAACAAACAAAAAGTCTGTCTCTTTCCCAGTGAGAATTTCTCTTAAGTAATTATGAGTGGAATATAACATAAAAGACAAAGACAGGTGGGGAATTGCAAAGAAACAGTGAAAGAAAATCAGCCATGGGGCTAGACAGTGGTTTTAGCCTTCCTGAGTAGCCTACATGCTGTCAATTCTTTTTGTAATTATCATAGCAAACAAGATTTAAGAAAGGATTTGAAGGAGGGCAGTGCAGTGACTTTGCAGGTGTTGCAGAGCGTTTTTCCAAAGCTTGAAGTATAATGGGAGGAAGCATAGAAGTGCTTGACTGAAAATTTAACAAGAGGCAAATGAAAAAGAACTTAGAGTAATTGTAAGTTGGCTGTTCAGTACCAAGTGAGAATAATAATGAGAGTGGTCTATGGAAGTTGAAACTATGGAGTTTCAACTATGGAAACTGGGGAGTTTCAACAACTATGAAGTAGGAGCTATGAAGTTCCCTGTGGAGATATTGGAGATAACAAAGAAGGGAGTGGAGGGATGCACAAGAGAGGTCACATAGAATGATGCACCAGAAGAATGGTCTTTGCAGCAGCACTCTTGATTAGTTGCTGTGTTTGTCCAGGCCAGAGGACAAGATTTTGTGTTAATCTAGTCGTGAGATAAGGATCTGGACAAGGATATTACTTAAGTACATCTTACAAGATTGTATATGAGCATATATATATATATCTTGTACAGAAAGATTCTGCAAGAGTTGGTTTAGATTTGATGATCTGAGTTGGAGATTACATTCAGACAGTTGTCTTAAACAGTGGGCTAGATGGTGCCACTGTATAGTGATTCAGGAAGGATCTATCAGGATGAGTTTGTGGAGGTGGGTAATAAACCCCCTAATTTGGTTATGTTGAGTTTAAGGTGATGCTTGAATGTACAATATCAGCAATATTGGGTGAGATACCAATTTGAAAAGTCTTGGAGTATTGGAATACAAGTGTAATATCCAAAGAGGAGATGATAGTTGACATTGTGTTAATCGGTGAAATTGCACCAGCACAAAGTTTTAAGAGGAAAGAAAACCAGTATTTCTCCAGAGATCATAGCAGAAACCATGAAGTTGTTCCTTTGAATGACATCCAGAGCAACAGTTAGAGAGATCAGTATAAGACTGCGTCAAGAAAGCCAAAACTTCAGAAGTGAAGACTCCTAACCATGAAAGACGCTTGGCATGACAGGAAGAATAAAAAATGAGCCCAGTTCCTGAGGTCTGGACATCTACAAATGCTTTTAAGAGCTGCTGTGTTTTGAGTGCAAAAGGTAAAAACCAGCAAGAAAGGGAAAAACTTCATGCAGTAGTTTTAAAGCTATATAGAGTTTTCAAAAAGCAGGAATTTGTAGAGGTGGCTGAAGAAGCAAATGGGGCTAAGAGAAGCCTTAGGGAGTTTTTGTGAAAGGAAAAACCTGTGAGTAAGAAGAGAATGAAAGCAGGCAGGGATGGGAGAATGAGAGTTTCTGAAGGAAATAATGAAAATAAGTGAGATGGCTGTGGCTCTACGGAGGGTGGAACATACAGCAGAACTGAGTATAAGCATTTTCTGTGTTTCAGGGATGAGGTAGGGAAAGGAAGGGAAGGCAAAGGAAGAAATCAAGTTGCTGTTTTGTCACACTTCTGTTGGAGAAATAGGCATGTGGAAAAAGAAGTAGAGGTAGGAGGATCTGAGAACTGGAGTCAAGGAGGTGACAGTCGTTGTGGATGTGATAAATGGTAGAATAAGAGTTTTCTACCTAGAAAAAGTGAAGGAGAACATGTTGTGAAAGAACAGAGCTTTTGGTCAGTGTAGAAGAGAAGCAGAAGAGGAAGATGATGATGAGGGGTGGTGCTTAGGGGCATGTCTTAGTGGTAGATTTGGCAGTGCTGGGTTAATGGTTGGACTTGATGATCTTAAAGGTTGTTTCCGACCTAAATGATTTTATGATTCTGTGAACTAGGGCTGGGGTTAGACTACAGTAAAGGAGAACAGCAAAAGTGTAATAGAAGGAGGTGCATGAAGCAGTGGAATTTGAACAACTAGTTACTGAAATAAAATTAATATTTGTTAGACATCTATAAGAAATAGGTGCATTAGATGACTTTGTGCTTTTAGAATATACTCTGCTAGGAATGGGATGCTGTGATTGAGACTACCTGACAGTCCAGTGTGGAGCATATCTTAAAACCTTCCAAAACCATGAGCACTTTCCAATTACAAATTGGGTAGAAGGTTCCAAGTCAGGAGTTTTTACTTTGAAAGGGTAATGTGCCAGGAGAGCTGGGAGGCTGTGTGTATTGTACTGAAACTGGTATTCATGATGAAGGATAAATCCTTGTGTTTATGCCTGTGAGCTTCTGAAATCTACCTCGACATAGTAAGAATGTGAATGCCTGATATGATCGTTTGTATTAGCAGTGTGGAACTGAAGTAATAAAGCGAGGAGAGCAGGGCATTTTCATTACATCTTTTTCATTATTGGCAAATCAGGGAATGGTAAAAAATACAAATAACTGAAGAGAGGCTAATGTTCTATCAGCAGGGATTGTTGGATTTGGGATACATGTCTAACACAGTGAAATATAGAGGCAGTACATCAATGTAATGAAATGTACCTCTAACATAAACACGCATATTTGTATTTTCTGCCACCTGTAACTTCAACACAATACTGCTTTTCCCAGATTCTAGTTTTCACCCATCTGAATAGTAAATGCTCCCTTATCTTTGTGATCTTCCAAAGAAAGTGGCACCGGTTTCTCTTTTTATTGTTTGTGCTTCTTAGGAAGTTCTCTGATGGAGGGAAGACTTACTTTATTCCCCAAAGCTTCTAGTCTTCCTTTGAGGAACCCATCAGATTACATACAAATTCCATAATACCAGGCAAAGATTGCAGAAATTATAAGGTTTTTTTACATAAAATATGTAGATTTAAGTCGTGTTACAATACCAGTGACATCCACATGGAGATGTTTTCCATTTCAAACTTAAAGAAGGAATAGAAAATCTGAATTGAGTAATTTAGCATTTCATAAAACATAGGAAGTTAGTTTCTTTCTAAGTCAGTGATCAAAATTCATGTTCTAGACAGAACTGTCCAAAGTGTCATTTACATATGAAATCTATTTTAAGCAATTGCTTAAAGGCTTTGTGGAATCTCAAACATAGTTGAATAGAGAGAGCAGGAGATGTCAAAGTGTACCTGTGCTCAGAATTACCCTGTATCAGAGAAATACTCTGTTAAATCATGTGCAGCGTGGATACAGTCACAGACTGAGATGTCTAAATTGAGTGGTTTACGTGTTGGTGATTCTCATGTCCACACTGCAAACATAATCAGCAGAAACCTAGTTGATAACAGTCAGTGGGGATGGGAATGATTCAACTCACCCTTAAATACACTGCAACAGACCAAGAGCTGGACAGCTGAACAGCTTCTAACAGTCTTCTGGCAGAGGATGGGCATGTTCCTCATGTGTAGGCATGCACTGCTAGCTATCTAAATTTAGACACTTTTATCTGGAGCAAAATCCCAACATAGCAAGAAGTGGCAGATGCCCACCACTGTAACAGTAAGCGTAGGATGAGCTTGTCTGCGGTGCCTACAGGAGCTTTTTTCCCAGTAAACTTCCCACTTAGAGCAGATAAGAGTAAGGGCATAGTGACCTCATGGAGACTGCGTGACCTGGTGCATGAATCTCTCATGTCTCTGAGGTTTCTTCCCATTCAAATCTCTGATCATTTAAGCAATCAGGTTCACATCACCACCGTATGGTAATTTTTTGGTGACACCTTTGCCAGCTCACTGAAACAGATGTATGGGTGTGCCTTAATGTAAGGGAAAACAGTAGATACTCGATATACTGAAAAGTGATTGTTTTGGTGAGATAGAAACTGAGCAAAACTTCTTCCCAATTTTCCTCTGAAAAAGCCTCTATTCATTCTAGTTTCCAGACTGTATGCCAAATCCTGATTGCTCCAGACAATTTTCCATTAACTTACGTGGGAGAACTCTGAATGCATACAATTGCAGGAGAATTGATGGCTTACCCCAAATTCAGGTTTTCATCAATATGTGAGCATCTCTGTTCATGCTTCAGTCCCATCAATATTTTTTTGCTTTGTTGTTTTTAATCCCAGGAAGAACTAATTATTATAGGTCTTACTAACCTCTTGAACTTCTTTTTAAATAAACCTCAATAACAGTTCTTTTATTTTAGTGATGATGATTTATTTTAATGATAAAAGGTCATGCCCAAAATGCATCAAGAGTAAGGGATAATTCCATGGATTTCAGGAAACTACAGGTCTGTGTCGTTCACAGTCTGGTGACTACACTGTTTGTCAACCCAGGGTAACCAAAGATTCTTGTTAATTTATTTTTAAATGTTGCTTTGGAGTTTCACCTCAGTCATGGCTCTAGTGTTTTCCTTTTGTCTGCTTTCCCTCTCTCATTTTCTTTTTCTCCTGAAGCAGTGGCAGTTGTAGTTTTACTGTGTATGGAGGAAGAAGCATGTGGCAGGCAAAGGGTGGGGTTGCTCAGAGGCTGTTAGAGATGGGGGCTGAAGACAGGGCTCGCAAACTGTTGGTGAGATTTATTTTAATGATGGAGGTGCATGAAAAGGGGGTGTGCTGAAAAGGCTGCAAAATGTTCAAATCTGTGGGAAGAAGTAGAAACTTCAGGACTTGTTTTAATTGATCTGACAGATACAAATTATGTAAATTGTGCTAGACAAAAGTGATGCATATATACATCTCTAGTCAGAATATAATATACGTGTTGTAAAATAGTTCAAGTAAGAGTGGTTTCATCTCCTGGTACAAACAAGCTACAGGTGTATATGGGGCAAAGGATGTCTTGTGGGGTAGAAAGCTCTTGTATCTGCTCTGATTTTGAAGCTTCACTGTGTTTTGAATGTAGTGTTAGGAAAGCATTGTTGCTTCTCATGCTTTGTAGAGTTAAAAGGAGAAACAGGCTGCAGGGAATACAGACTTCAGATAAAAAGCACAGATAATGCAGCATTTTTTCGAAGGTCAAAGAAATGCAGAGTCCAGATTAAACACTCTACAATATGTAAATGCCATGCCATGTATGTTGGAGTTACCTAGAGTGCTGCAGGAGGAAAGCCTGTGTCTGCATCCCTTTTTGGATGGAATATTGTTTGTTGCAGCAAAGCAATCGCCCAGCCCTGATTGTTTTAGTGATGAGCTGATCAATATCCCATTACTGGATGTAACAGTTGCTGCAGGAAGTGCACAGAAGATTTTAATGCATGAATTATGCATGCTGTGCTCATTCTTTAGTCTCAGAGCACAGAGCAGAGTGACAGAGATTGTAAAGATGACTGGGGTAGTTTCTTGCATAAAGTGACTGCAGTGAAATGCTTCATATTTTCATGCACACAAGCAGCATTGAGTGGGACGGCCTATTTAAGAAGATATAAATCCCTCAGCTTACAGCACAGAATGCTTGATTTGAAAGCATTGCAGCCATGTACAGAGCCAGTTTTCCTGCTGTCTAACCTGCTTTCTACAGAAGGTTGGCTGAGAGATGCTAACGGCTGTGCTTTGCTCTGAGGTCACAGTTTGAAGTCTTTTTTTTTTTTTTTTTTTTAATTCGCTTTCTGCCGCAGGAGAGGATCTGTGAAGTTTATTGGTGCAGCCATCCTTGTATTTTTCAAAGACACAAACTTGGAATAGTTATTATGAACAAAAGGACAAGCAGGAATTCACCATCGAAGGTAAAAAAGGGGTATTTTTTATTAGTGGATTTGAGTGCAGAAGGGGGAATGTGCTGAGGCAGGGGTATGATGATGCAGTGTGGTTACATTGACTCAGATAGCTGTGCTGGAATGCAGAGTCAGGATTCTCGGGTGGATACGGCTGCACAGATTCTGCTAGTCTGTTTTTAAATGGTTGTTTAAATGTTGCTGAGAGTAAATACTGTTATACTTTTTGAATCCTGTTTTTTTTTTTTTTAAATGTGCATCTCTGATCAGGTTTTTTCTGCTGTAGATGACTGCATTGTGGGGAGGGGCAGGACAGTCACTGAGATGATCAATAGAATAACATGATCTGTTTCATTAGAGGTCCTAACTAATAATGACAATGAAATTGCATTGACTCCCCCCCCAGTCTGTACATTTTCTGTAACATTTGCAAGCTACAGTAAAATGTATATCAGGAAAATGTGTCCCGGAATCTTCTGCTTGGCTGTTCTGTAAATAAGATGATCAAACTGTTACATTTTCGATAAAAAGTCTTGGCTGTCACTCAGTGAATGGGCAATCCTGTCCTTATTGTCCTTCAGAAAACGATGTACTGTTGGAGATTTTACATACAAAGACAGGTATTTCTCATT
>JANIJG010002873.1:36418-127283 GCA_024611175.1 Megaceryle torquata | reverse complement strand
ATATATTTTATTTATTTATTTATTTATTTATTTATTTTTAATCTTTTCTGTGCCTAACAGTTTCAGTTGTAATTACAATAAAGAGCACATATCCCCCAGTGGGGAAAAGTGACCAATATGGGACTGAGTGCACTGAAGATCAGGCATGCCTTGCAGGTGTGTGAAGTTGTGCAGTGGTATTTAAAACCACAAGGTATGATGGCTTAATTAGACAATTGAGAAGTAGCTATGATTTTTTTCATTTTTTGTAATTAATTTCTTCCAAGAAAGACTACATTAAACATGTCATACATCACATTAGACACTGTTGCAGACCTACTTATGGTGTCAATTGTGAAAATGTTTTAATTTTTCAGTTATCCTTGCAATTCATAACAGGGCTTGTTTTTTGTTGTTTTGTTGTGTTTTCTTTGTTATTCTTTTTTTCTCTTTTAAAATGAGGTTATGAATTGATATTTATTTGCTCACTTTTGGCACTTGAAGTGGGATTAGTTATGTAGTTTTTATTTCTGATCTTGATATTGCTTTGAATTTCTATGGCTCTCTAAAACTGTCCTTTTCTTTGTGCTGGTCCACTTTCCTACAGTTATTCTAGGGAAAAAAAAAAAAAAAGGGGGGGGGGGCTTGCTGTGAGCACCTCATTTTGTTTGTGTGGTAATTAGCAGGAAAGGGGTTATTTTTCAGGAGATTATACTTGGTTTGTTTCAAAACAGATTTTTAAAGACAAAACCTCAGAAATAAATTAAAATGAAACTGTTATACAGTTTGTTGCACACTATTACAATATCTTGCACTGATGGTTTAGAAGATCTCAGATAGTAAATACATATTCAAAATGGCACAAAGTAGATTGTTGATTCATGCCAATAAGGCAAGACATAAGAAAATATACATAAGAAATGACACATATTGTTAATAGCATTCATTTCTCTAGGCAAATTACCAGTATCAGAATTTTATTTACATCCTATGAAACTCCTATTCTATTTAATATTCCACAATAAATTGCACCATGTGCTTCTGTAGGACTATTATAGTGAATTCAAATTAGAGAAATTGAGAAGGTTTTCACTATTTCCTGAATAATGGCAATAGAGAATCTCTTGTACTATTTCCCACTGTCCGGAAAGTTGAAAATTGTTTCTTTCTTTTTTTTTTTCCTCTAGAAGAAGGGCAAGGAGAGAGAAATGATGCACAACTATTTGTACATTTTTCTTAATAATTTAAACAAAAATGTATTTTATTGCTAATGAAAGTGAAAAACAGAATTTCTACCAAAGGCTGTTACTTAATTAGGAAAAAAAAAAAAAAATTAATTGAACACATAAATCGAAAACAAAACATGGTACAGAAGTGTTATGCTTGCTAGAAACAGCAGAAGTGGTAAATTCACAATGCACTTTCTAAAATATTGTGTGTGTGCATGTCTGTGTACTACACCTACGCAGAGAATGCTACTAAATACATACTATTTTTTCCCAGCATTCTGAAATGGGATCTATATATACGCATATAAATTAAATTATAGTATTTAATCAGATAGTGGTGACAAGACTATTTAAGGATAGCATCCAAAATACAAACATTTATGCAGAATATTTCTGATTGAAACATGTCTAGCAATGTGTCACTAAAAATACAAAAAGGAACAGATTTCTTATATTTTCCATAGTCCAAGTGTGGATTATAAAATAGCATAAATCCAGATACGATATGCTGAACAGATAGTATCTTTTCCTGTGTTTCTAGTATTTGATAGCTGAAGTGCAACAATTCTTTTCTGAAAGAGCTGTAGCTATTCGGTTCCTTAATTAGAAGACTATCTGCAAAATTTAAATTAAAACATTATCTGAAAACTTGTTTTTGTAAGCTGAAATATATTTTTCATTTAACTTACTTTCTCTGTCCTTCAATAAGTTAAGGTATTAGAATAGTGCAGTAGGAAACAGTAAATGAGACATTGGATCTGTCTTCTTGCTGCATTTTCAGAGCAATATTTTTCCATACATTCTGAGTTACTTTTGGTTCTCCTTGAAATATGTTCTCAAATTTAGGTTCTTTTATAAATTGGAATCAGGAACAAATAAGACTTCAGGCCTTGTAGAGGAAATCAGACTAGCTAATCACAGTGATCTTTTTAGTCTTCCAATGTCTTCATTTACTGAAATACCAGAAGTGCTTTTCACCTCACTTAAAATTGGATAGAAGATACCTATCTATGTCAGAGCTAGACATCCTTGATCCTTGTATAGACAATGGAGAAAAAAAAAAAAAAAGTAAAAAAGAAAGAAGTAGGTTTCAGGACAATTTGTCTTACCTTGTTATAAATGCCTAATTCTCTCTATTGAGTATAAAGAGTTGTAGGTCCACCAATTCAAATGTAAGCATCCGTGTTGTAGATAGTCACATTTACATTTGCTCACTTTAATCCTGTAAAACAATGAAAAAGTAATTAGCATGATTAGAATTAGAATTTCTGGAATGCTCTTTTTCTTTCATCTTATTAACTGTTTTCAGAGAAACACACATAAACATACAAAGGCAGCGATATCACAAACATTTACTTAGCTCACTCTCAGCTGTTACTCCAGCTGTCTGAAATTGAGGAATTTGTGCTCACAAAGCTAGTAATCATTCAGCGTGACATAAGAACTACAAATTTATATCTCAACATATAAATAAAACAAAAACTGTAACTGTACTTATACTTCAGCCCATTTTTTTCAAGCCATAGAAAGTATTGACACCATATGTTTTTCTGTACCATATCTCATTTTCAGTCACAGATCATGTACATGATGTTTGCCAGGTTTTATTGTCTTATCTTTTCTTCCTCAGGTCTTCATCATCAAAATAATATAGTGTTGTGTTTAGCTTTTTTTACTTAAATCTTTATTTGCCTTCATGCTTCAGATGAGTTCAAAGGATTTTTTCCAGGAACCCTGATTACAATAATGAACACGAGTTCTTCTGTTAAGTGAATATTAAGGAACTGCCTTCCTCTTACTATACTGCTAGTGATTAAAGTATCCAGAGAACAGTTTATAACCCATACATTTTGTTGTTGAAATGGTCAGTTTCAGAAAGTTTGGCAAAATGCACTGAAATCATATATACACTATGCTGATGCAAGACTCATTTTATTTGCACATAACACAATACTCGTAATTTTACCATGTGGCACTGAAATGCTTGATGTTATTCCATTTTTTTCCCAGTCTCTCATTTTATGGTAATTATAACATTAATTTTTACCATCTGACAAATCACTCAGGAAAATACTATAGAAATGAATATCAATGGTTTGTGACAGTTTTGTCTTCTAAACCATGTGTTACCTTCAGTCTTATAGTATTAATTTCACTCTTTAATTATCATTGTTCAGAATGACATGGGAATGCTCATTAGATAGCTGTTACATTACAGTCAGCCATCTTACAGATGTAATAAGGTATCTGCTGGATCAATATTGGAACCATTAGTTAAATGGAGAATGAAAATTGCTAGTTCTTTCTATGAGAAAAACAACTAAGGTTCTTGTATCAGTAGAAAAACACTTTTTTTTTTGTGTCTTTAAATATCATAATTTGTCAGGAAATGAAGAGAAAAAAGAAGTATGAGACTTTCCAAAATATAAATGCAAGCAAAAGTTGAATGGACCTGATAACATTGTCTTATCATTTTTCAGAAATAACTCTTTGAAATGCAGTGAAACTCATTGCACTGTTAAGAATAATAAGGTTCAAGTTGAAGCATATCTAAATCGTCAGTATGTACATATAGGTGCATGATTTTGTAAAGAGATATAGATGCAGATTTGTAATAATACATATCACATTATATCATTAAAAGAACTGCAAGTATTTTCAGCCTGTGTGAAACAGTAGTGAGTGTTTGAAGACAGTCAACCATCATCACCAGTTTGGGTTCTGGCCAGACAATGTCTGTCACATATATCAGTATCTCTCTACCTCTACCTCTATCTCTATGTCTCTCTCTGTCTCTGTGTGGAGGGCAATCAGGAAAGAAGTCTAATTAATGAAATGACACTTTTTTTTTCTTTTTTTTTTAAATAATATTAGATACCCAACATTGAGTATAACAACAACAACAAACAAACAAACAAAAAAATAGAGAGTGAGAAAGATATAAAAATAATAATACAACTTTGAGACAGGAGTTTTCATTGCTAGTCTCTGACTTGGACATCTTCATTGTTCACTCTTGTGTACAATGAAATACTCATGGGTCAGTTATAGAGGATAAATCTTTAACACACACATACACACAGACATCTGAATGTCAATTGAGGATTTTTTATTTTCTTTTTCATTAGTAACTCAAAAAAAAGTCTTCCTTGGTGGAGGGTGAGGTGTTTTTCCTTGTGGAGAAAAGTTTCATCATTTAGAAGTATTTTCTTCCCAAAGAGTTAGTAGACTAAAAGTGAGTTTAAAGAAATTAGTTCAGTTCTGGATTATTTAATATTTTCCATCTCACAATTAAATAATATATAGGAGTATAACTGAAATTATGCCAGGTGTTTGTCCCTTGCACTAGGAAATTTAATCCCTTATTTGCCTTTAATTGCTCTCTGAAACCTATTATTTTCAACATTCTAAACTAGGTCTTTTCTGCCCAAGGTAGCTAATTAAAGAATATCTAGATACTGCATATGCACAGAATATTGAATAATACATGAAGATTGACTGTAGTCAATTTCTTTACATTTTTATCTTTTATTCATTAGGATTTTTCAGGAAAACAGGGTCTGCTAAGGCAAAAAAAAAATACCAACATACTTACAGTCTTTCATAGTAGAGTTTAAAATGTTCTGAAGTAGCAGTGGTTAGATCTGAACATCTGGAAAGCTGAAAAACATACACTATGAAGCATCTGTATTAGTTGTACCAGCTACTGGACACACACTGTCTGCATTATGGTACACTGACCTTTTAACAATATTATTACCTATCTTTGTGATATATATTCCTTCACAATGCAAATCACTTGTCCACATGAAGAAATTAAGAGATGTACAACAGAGGTGATTTCAGCTTAATTTTAAGAATGATCCTTTTTCTCTTGTTTCTTTTAGCAAAATGAACCTTAGGATTTTTAAGTGCCTCTCAAGGAATTTTGCAACATTTTATGTCCTTGAGCTTTAGTATTTTTTAAGTCATATGCTGTTTACATTAAGCCTCTTGATTAACTGAGTGTAGCCAACAGAAAGGAGTCTTGCTTGTTTGGAAACACATTGTGAAAGACTCAGAATTTAAACACATCTATGTCTTCTAAGCCAGGTTACTGGATTGTTGAAGGAGATTTCAGGTTACATTTCAAGAAGTTTTCAAGTTAACTATTTGAGTATTTAAAACTGCTGGAAAGAGACTGTGAGTTTAGCCAGAAGCAGAGGTTCTGGATTGATAAATATATATAATGAAGATGGGACAGACTTACTGTCTGCTGTGATTTCCAGGAAGTTTCTATACAGAGGTATGAAAGGGAAGTCCAGGAGATTAGTGTTACTTAGGGCACTGTTAGCACAGTCTCTGAGATCAGACTCAGCCTTGGAAAAGGAGCACCCTTGTAAACAGCATGCTCTGTTAGCTGTTGATGGCACACTCTCTGCTATGTGGAAGTTTCTGTATGACATATTAGAGCTATAGAATATGGAAGAAACAGACACAAAAAGCATTTCTCTACAGTTTGTAATGGCCTGGCATAAACTTCTACGAGGGAAACCTTGTGATGATCCTCTTCTCCAAATACAGCTTTCAGTAATAGTATTCTGTTGTTGCAAGCACCCCTCTAAGCAATAGGTTCACATCACACCATCAAAATTTCAGGCCCTTAGAGCAATGAACTGATCATTAATTACAACTAGCTGTATTAGTTACAAATAAAATTGAGGTGTATTTCAAAACTGATGATCTATTGCAACCTGTATTACAGAAAGCAATGATGTAATAGATTTACTTTACCGAGCACAAATATATTTTTCAATATCTTACAATGACTCTCTAAAAGACAGGGTGAATTGGGATGAATAGATAATCCTAATTTTCATTATATTCAAGAAATCTCTCTAAAATTATAGGCTTTCCATTTGTGTCTGAGCCTCAGGGTTTTGAAATACAGACCTGACAAATGTATATTAGTGTTAGATACGTGACATCTACTGGATTTTTCCCACATCTAATTGCATCCCATAGTAACTAAAGCCAAACAGCCAACCAACCAAAAGTGTACAGAAATAATATATATATAATGAGATAAAATAATAGTTTATTAGAGCATTACTATGAAACTTCTAAAGGCAAAGGACATGTCCTAGGAGGTAAGTTAATGTGAGTAAGCATGAGGAAAGAAAGTGAAATTTTTCACCAAAACTGTCACCATAGTGATAATTCATTTTTCTATGTGCTTTCATCAAACAAGGACTATAACTGTTAAATAAAATTGTTCTTCTTTTACCTTCACAGTAATTTTTATGTTAATTTGATTTTTCCCTCCCACTTCTTTTTATCTTCATCAATCAGTCTTAAGTAATTATGTGCCATTACGCTTCATAATGTGTTTGATATTTTCTGCTGATACACATGGTACAGTGCATTGACCAAAACTGACAAATAAAAAGAGTGCAAAAAATTACATGCTCTTCGTAAATTAGAGAATTTTTATATTATTATTTTCATTAAATGGCTACTTTTCTAGAAATAACAAATGGAAAAGGTCTGCTATATCATTCATCAATCTCAACTCCAGGCTAATATTTATCTCTAGCACTAATTTTACACATTTTTGATGTCTAGTTTTAAAAGTGAAATATTATGAGAAAAACTTGGTTTTGTACAAAATATAGGTTCATGTATCTGTTTGTCAAGAAGTCTTGTTTTGGAAGCTCAGTCTTAATATTTCAGAAACTTAATTTCAAGCATAAATTATACAGATGTGCACATGAATTCTGTTCTGTAATATTTTGCCATTGTTTGTATAATTTGTCTATTCTCACTTTCAATGATGTTGTCTACATCTATGTCATTTATGTTAAAAAGAAATGTGCAAAACCTGAAGGAAACTGCTAAAACAAACTAACAAATATAAGAAGTGATAGTTTGTGGGTTTTTTTTTCCTTTTCTTCATTTGTGATGACTTGTTTTATTGTGAGTCATTTATTATCTATAGGGTACAATTTATACAGCCTAATTTAACACATATAAAATTGATATGCATATCACCAGCTACCTGGCTAACTTAGCTATCTATTCCATCTGTACAGCCAGCTGAAAAAAACATGTCAGAAAAATAATTTAATCTGGTTTAACATAGGTGTCTAATCATAGTTATTTCCTAGAGGTATAAATCTTTCTCCATTCATTTACACAGGAAGTGTATTTATCTAGTTTAGACAAAAGACCTGATTTTTAAATGGCAAAGTTAGGTGAATTGAATCTCACACATAGTTGGCATAAAGTGGCGTTTTAAGGCTATTGTTGCACAAGTTTCTGCACCAGTCTTCATATAACTATATTAAAAACAAATAGGAGGAACATTAAACAGTAAAATTCCATATATCTGTAGAAAACCTGCAGGGAAAGAAATTATTTACCCTGTCATGATTTATGCCTTAAAAGTTATAAATATATTTTGTTAAATTTACACATCACAAATAAACAATTCATGGTACTTTTTAATTTAAGAAATACTGGAAAAGAGAAGTCACCTTGATAAATAACACCTACATCTACATTGGACCTCCTGGAATACTACTGGAAAATTTTTAAATTTCAGCAGGCACAAGGTTTTTACACACATAGTTAGTATTACCTATTTTTGGAAATCCATACATAGATTGACTTTAGTCTCCTTACAAATCTTGTTAATTGTATGTTGGGAATTAAAAGACCGTTAGGAGGAAATCTTCTCTGCCAAGCCCACAAAGGCTGGTAAGATACTCCAGTTATGTTTCCAGGACTATATGTCAGATCAGAAAAAGCAAGACTCAGTTTGGTTTTTAGAGAATACATCTATTTTACTTCTGAACTCTAGTCCACTTTGTATCAGTGGACTAAGCATTCAACAGAGCCACATGATGATAGTTGATATGGTTAGATACAGTTTAGATGCAGACTTTTGAAACTGTAAAGAAGAAAACTATTACTGATTAGCATAATCCTAACAATGAGCAATTACAACGATAACTGCAAAGTGAGCAGTACTAAAACTATGTTAAGTAATGCAGAACTTTTTTTTGTATATTAATGTATCTATAAATGACCATCATGTAAATGGTCAAGGTATATGATGAACTCTGCATTATTTGAAGTCTGAACCAAGATGGGACTTGACTCCAAAGTCATCAATTTGCTACAGAATAATGTTCAATGAAACTCACTATAGAACCAGAATGATTACCTTGCCATAATGGTGCCTTTGGCCTGAAAACATGGAGTTCTAAAGCTCACATTACCATATTGTTTTAGAAAAGTTCTATTTGGAGAGCATTGAAGGCAATGTTTGAACTTTAATTAGTGTCCCAAAGAATCAATGAAAAACAGAAACAAAATCTGAATAAAGGGGGTGTTGTCCTGTATTTATTTCTTACTTCTGACACATAGCATAGGATTCTTTAGACATAGGATTACTTTAGACATTTAAAGTATGGATGTCTGCTTCTGAATTTATACTTCCTTTACAGCTAATGGAAAAATGCAGAACTCATGAATGGAAATAATTTCATCCAACATCTGTATTTAGTCAGATGAATAACACCTTAACAAGCACCTATTTCTATACACAAGGGAGAGGGATCCAAAGTGACTCATGAACTGTGTAGATATCTGAAATTAAATAAGATTTAACCCACTCAATATGATTTGTGTAAGGTGATTAAAAACATATTTTGTTTCATGTACAAATATCTGTAAATGAGTATTTGAGAATGTGCTTGGTAATGACATTGTAAGAATTCATGAATGCATGTTGTGAAGTGGTTTACAGTCATTTAAGAATATGAGTTCTATTTCTTTATACTGATTATATTGATGAGTTCTATTCCTTTATACTGAATATAATGAAACATTTAAGTTTTCCAGAAGTCATTACTATGTAAAATAATTGTAGGCTTGAAGGCATGCACTAAATTTTGCATTTTTGATATATTGTTTGCATTTCTTATTTTAATGACTGACTTAGACTTAAACCTAAGCTTACAAATGCTTTGTACACTATTGGTTTCATTAGCTGAATTAGGAAAATAATGCAGATGTTCCTTTTTTCTCTGTTACTTTAAATGAAAAGTTCAAGTCAGAAAATTAAATAATAACATTTGCATACATTTGTAAATTTATTTGCATGCAGTTTTATTTAAAAGTGACTTTTGCACTGAAGATAAATTTAAACTAGTAATGATGCACAGTGTTCAGTTCTTCAGCATAATTGCATTTTATGAAATACTGATGCATTAATGTATACAGATTGAATTCTAGGCAAACAAGAAAAAAAGGTTAATTAAGCACTAAATATGTTTTGAAATAATACCTGTTTACTTTCAGATTTCATTTACAGATACAATTATTATATTTCTGCTCATACAGTAGTAAAATATTATGCTATAAATTATAGTGCAATACTAAAGCAAAAGTAGGCTGTAAGGCACATCTAATTTATTCACATTGCTAGCATCTATGAAAACTAATCATGCCAGCGATCCCTCTGGTTTTCACCAACTTTCTTTGTCTACCAGTCTTTACAGCAACACCACAATCTTACATTTACAAATCTAGAAGGGAAACTGAGTCCAAAATTCAAATTACAAGTGTAATTGATATAACAGCAAAATGAAGGGTTTGGCTGCTCAAATTTCTACTAATTTTCTTTCTGTAACTTTTATGAGTCATCATGCATAAAACATATTGTTAGTAAATAAATAAGTCTTTGTTGATCTCTGATTAAAGAACATGGCATATGTATTGCCATAGGTTTGTTAGTGTCTGTAGATTTATCTCATTAACATTTGATCATGATCTGTTATACCTTATATAGCAAAATAAAGCTGTTACATATGACTATGCAGGTGTGTAGATACAAATTTAGAGAGACAGATTATTCAGTCAGTCACAGGCTGCACGTGTTTGTGTGTGTATATATATGTGTGTGTATGTATATCCCAATATCCTGGTATCCCAACAAACTCTTTACTGGTTAAAAATGTAGCAAGAAAGTGAAATTTGATTCAAGTCAAACTGTTAGAGTCTGGCATCTATGCAATATTATATACTGTGCGGTGTCTAATGGGTAGATAAAATCTTTTTTCGTATATTCAGTCCAAAAAGAGTATTCTCAAATGACCTAATGGTGCTTCTTCTCAGGCAATTTATTTGAATTCTGTAAGTCAACCAAAGGTATATTCTGAAGTTGCTCCCATCTTTCCTCATGTAAAACTCAGTTTTGCCTAGATGTTTGGCAGCTGCAATGCAACTATTTTTTTTCTAGCCAATTGGAAATTTAGAAGGCTTTTAATAGTTATATTAGTTTTAATAGTTGATTATGTATCTGATTTTGCAGTAAATGAGAAAGTTTTAAAATCTTGACACGTTTGCCTATCAGATAGAAGGCACTTACAACAAAAGTCAAATGTTATGGAAAAATAATCTTAATATTAACAGTTTTTCAGCATTGGATTTAAGATCTAGTTTGAGATGATCCTTGGATTACTTTACTTCCCCTGATACAATCTTTTCTTCAGAAATAAAAGTGTCCCTCTTGCAGATAACAAAAGCTGTAAGAATTCCATTTTAAAAAAATTGTAACTTAGAAATAGCAAAGGAGTCATCACTTAAATCAGCTTTGTGTCATATTCTTATCACCTTGTTTCACTATAAAGAGCACAATATATCTGGGATCCAGAAATGTCACAACACCACAGCATATTATTTAAAGCAAAAGAGACAAGGTAAATCTCATTTTTTTCCAATATAAGTTAAATAATACACTTGCAGATTAAAAAAAGCCAAACATGTGACAGAGCTCTGGAACAGGGCTGACCACAGAGGTTGTGGAGCCTCCTCTAAAGATTTTCAAAACCTTCCTGGATGCATTCCTGTGCATAGGTGAACCTGCTTTGGCAAAGGGGTTGGACTAGATGATCTCCAGAGGTCCCTTCACTCTGTGAACTAATCTGCTCCCCCAACGTCTTGTCTTACAGTGTAATTGTAGGGTTCACCAAACCAATTGTTTTATTCTTTTGGGTCACTTTATCTGATAATATTGCAATAGTTATAATCACCTGAGAACTACTGGAGAGATATAGACACCTTTACTGAATAATTTATGGCTTACATCCACTAATTCTTTCTTTTGCAGTCAGGAATAAATGATATGGAAACCTCAAACCTCACAATAGGAATGGAGAACTCTAGTTTGACAGCAATCATATTATTCACAGAAAATGTAAGTGTAGTGAGAAAAGACAACACAAAGGAAGAAATATCCTAGAGTGAAAACATGAAATTTCATTATTTTTTTCTGCGAGAATTGCAACAACAAATACAGCACATCCCTGTGAAATATTTCAATTTCTGTTAAAATATCTTCAAGAAAAAAAAAAATCTGCTGAATGTTTTTATAGTTCTAAGTACATATAATTGAGTATTTATTAATGGCTCTACTTGCTTCTGTTTGAATTCTGCAGTATAGTTAATATTTGAAAATATGTGCAATTTTTATCCCACATGAATATTAAATTCAATATTAGATTCAATATTAATGGCTGGAGCATATTCTCCTTAGCAGTAAAACTAAATATCTCTATACTTGGTAAACTGCAGAAAGATCAATGGAAAGTTTTACTGGATCTCTGACAGTATCTGGAAGACATTACTTTTGGGCTTTATGCTGTATTTTTTATTCTTTTGAGAAACTGTACCTACTGTCAGGAATTATCATCCACTAGGTAAGCTATTTACCACAATTAGGCCTTTTTTTTTTTTTTAATATCTTCATATATTCTTATTATTTAATTGAAGAAAACAAACAAACAAAGAAAACAATCTTGATTGTGAGTATAAGTGAAAACAGCCTGTGAAGGTGCAATATTAACTGGCCCTGGAGTCCTTCAAAATTTGGAATACTAAGGCAAGTGTCGTTGGTAAGGTACATTGCTGTTGCTCCAGTTTCAGCAACATCACCACATTTTACAAATCACGTTCTGCTGTGTATTTCTTGGTGATTCTCAAATGCACAAATAAGGGTACCCATTTAATTTACTTCTTCCTGACCAAAACTGACATCACTATTCAAGATAATCACCACAGGCTTCCTTCATAGCCACATCAAAGAAATAAGCATTTTTTAATGAAATAAGCCTAAACTATTTTAGACTTTTGCGTGAGGACTTGATGAATCATTCCCTAAAAGTAGCTATTACTCTCCATTGACTATAGAGGAATTATAAAGTAATTAGCTCAAACACAAACAGCTATAACTTTGAAAGATTAATCTCTGCCAAAATATCAGGTAATGGTCAAATCACTCATGAAGTTTTCTAACTTTTCTTTTTAAAAGGATTATTTTTTCCCCTTTTTTTTCTGAGAACTACTTAAATAGAAAGAAAATCCTCTCTCACATCATTTGCAGTGTTTAAAGTCTTAGTAATTAATGTATTTATAATCTTGCTTGTAAACTTCATTCCTTAACCCATCAAATCCTTTAAAGCAGAAAGTTGAATGAATCTATTGCTGATTTCAGCTGCACATAATATAGGTTCTTAAGAGGACTTCAGATATTTTCTTTATTTTTACTTTTCTTTTACATGTTGTTTTCTTTATATACTCATTTCTTTCAGCCTGCTGTCACTGTCTTACCTCATCTGTAGATAGCATATTTCTTTTCTGTTCCAGTTCCATTAGGTTTGATGCTCAGCCATTCCCATTTCCACTTGATCTAGGGGGTTTTCCAGGATCATTAGGTAGGTTCTCTGAGCTCCAAAACATAATGTACTATTCCCAGTCTTCAGTGAAAAAGTAAAAGTACTGGCATATTTTCTTGCAATAAGTATTTATCACTGTGGGATAAAAAAATTTGAAAGAGCATTTTTCACCAATGTCTGTCTACATTTCTATTGAATTTTATGCCCTACTCTTACTATTTTTTTTTCTCATTGCCTACAGCAGGGCATGAAATGAGATATTCAGAAAGAATTAGTATACTGTGAGGACTCCAATGGTTCATAAGACTATATAAACCATCTTTTACCTATAAATCATGGTCTGAAATGCAGCAGAGGGTGATAGAGACTGAAAGGTCACCATCTGGCAGCTGCTCTAGAGGTGAAGTACAAGTCACTAGCAGAAGTCAAATCCCCATGGACAGGCATATATAACACAAAAATCACCAAAACAACCGGTGTTAATTGGCAATCTCTGCTAACAGAATGAAGACTGACATGAAGATGCAATTGCCTTATCATTAGGTGTAGTCCCCTGTGGGCTAGAGATGAGATACAAGATTTAATATCGGAGAGAAAATGACTGCAGATGTATCTGCTCATGATGATAAGAAAATAATTTCAATTTGCATGGCTGTCACAAGCTAATATGCTTTTTTAAATCTATTTGTGAAAGAATAATGACTGCCCCTTTAAAAAAAAAATATTTCAAATGCAGTTATTCTCTGCAACAGGTAAATATTGGCATATATTCTATATGTATTTGAATGAAAAGCTTTATAATTCAGTTAATTACCTTGCTCTAGATCTAGTCTATGAAATATGCTTCTGAAGAGATTTTTCTTTAAGTGTGCTTGCAGCTTTGTCCTTGACTAGTTGATTGATCCTGAACTGTTCTTGGTTTTTCTATTTGTTGCTTTCTCTAACTGTTTCTCTGTTTTGATTGTCTTAATTGTCTGTTACTCTTTTTCTCCACTGATCCTGCATCCATTGATTATTTTAAGACTGGTTGTCTTGCTTTCCTCTTAATTTTTAGATTGTTAGATTAATAAACATAGTGTAGCTAATAACAGGGAAAAAAACATAGGGCATCTTCTGAAGGACTCCTGTTGTCACTTATTCTTACAGATATCTTTTGGACTGTCAGAAAAACATGCTTCCTCAGAGACTATATTTTGAATATTGGAGCATATTTCAGGGAGAAATTATTAAGTGCTCAACATCCTCTGAGATTTTCTGTGTCCAGAGAAAATGAAGTCATTGTAAGATTCCTTGAAGTTACTTATCAAGGTATCATGTATATGTGTGAGAAATAGGATTCTGTTCCTTTCACACTATCTAAAGACTTTTTCATCAACTTCACACAAGCATATTTTATATTATGTAGTGTTTTGACCTATCACTCTAGCCAATGCCTGAAATAAGCTTTTTGCTCCATTTTTCCTCTTACCAAATATCCAAATCCATTTTTACCTTTTAAAAGTATATTTATTAAAGTAGCATTAAAAAAAAAAAAAAGTTTATTAGTATATTATGATGAATAATCTTAAACATAAATCTATTAATTTAGAGCTTGCTTGCCTTCTACATTAATCATGTTTCCTAGTTTAAGAATTTCTCCTTGTGTACTCATCACAGATTTTCAAAGCTAAAAAAATGTTCTTTTTTCAGGGACTCATTCCCATTGTTCTGTCAGAACCCTTTGAATTTTCAAGTGTGAGCATCTTCTGTTACCTGGTAACTTCTAATCAAACTGAAGATATAGAATGAGTACTAAGACCAATATCTCCTCTGGCATTTCATGTCCCAGTTCTTCAACACTGAATGAAAATATCTTTCCCTAGATAGATGGTTTGTTTTTCATTTCCTCTCATTTAACATATATCATCACTCCAAAACTCTCCTTGAACCTGGATAAATGTAAATTAAAACTAGATAACCTCTGACACATAACTTGACTAGAATAATGTTCATTTGCATGTGAAGTTTTATTCCCAAGGATTACATTGCATGTCTTTATGCTCACAAAGTCAGGCAGAATGTAAAACCCAGGTGGTCTGAACCATAAATCTATTTCTCTTTATGAATCATTTTCTTATTATTTAACATTCTAATACATTCCATCTAATCTATATAACTTCTTATGGTGAATGTCTGGTCTTCCAAGACCACAGAATTAAATGCATGAATATAATACAGGAAGAACAACCTTCTCATTAGGAAATCAGCCTAGAAGTTTTGAAGTCTGAGTCTGAGCCTCCGCTCTATCACAGATTTGTTTTATGTTTTGAAAGTCATTTATACACTGCTTCTAAGTGTATTTTGACCCTAATATCCATTTATATCCCCCAGATGAAATAAGGTACCCAAGTATCTTCAAAATTGACCTCTTTGTTTTCTCCAGTTAATAAAAGTAGTGAGAATGAATAGTAAGAATAAATAGTGAGAATTTATGTTAAGCACAAAATGCTACTCAGGGTGTGTGTCAGACTTTGATACTAATATAAACTGCAAACAATGTAACCACATAAGTGGAAATACTGCTGGATGGTACACACATTGAGGCAGTCCTTTTACCAAATTTCTGTTGCCTCCAAATGCTAGTAGATAAATTTATAAATGGGAGTTAACCCCTAAGAGTATCTACTGGGTTTATAAAGGTTAAATATTAGATTCTATTTCATCACCTACATTCAGAGAAGGTATTTTCTTACAAAATATTTTCTTCAAACAATGAGTGAAGCAGGGATAAAAGTAGATATATCTTTCAAAAGCACCAGTTAACAATCAATTACTCTAAAGTTATGCCAAATACTTGCAGTAAAATTCCCAAAGATATGCAACAAACCTACTTATTTTATGCTATGTTTACCAGCCTGAAATTCAGATTAGTTTTGTTATGATCTAGGAGAACTTCAAATGAACATGAAACTAATTATTGCCTTCATGCAGTTTTAACAGGGAACTTGATCAGCTCCCAGTTTTCCATAGATTTTTCTATTTAATTTCACTCCAATAACAACAACAACAAATAGTAAATATTGTTAAAATATTTAAATAGGTTACTGGAATATACAGAAAAAGATATCTGAACAGTGCAATAGAAGTTAAACTCTTCACCAATTTTTACTGTAATAAAAATGTTATTAACAGTAATTTTATAGGACTTCAAATTCTGAACAGGAATAAATGAATCAAATCTACACATCAAGAAAGAAAATACATTCATAGATCATGTAATGTAAGAAAATTATTTCCTCACTCTCATCATAAAAATTTTTGGAAGTTTATTTACATGAGAAGTATTTTCACAATTTTTCTGGTTTTATCTCACTGAAAACCTCAAAAATGTTCAAAATGTTCCAGCTGCAACTTTTTTTCTTAGAATATATGGAGGGTCTTTTCCAAAATTATTAAGTTTTCATTATTTCTATTCACTTAGATATGTTAATACACTAACTAAATACTGAAATATAAAACAGTTAACATTGTAACATTACTTGAAATTCCAGTAAAAAAGAAGACATTGAAAAGAAGGGAATCTAACAAAAAGCTGAACATGAAACTACTAATTAGCATAAGCTAGTATCACTGGCAAAGGCGTCAGAAAACTACAGAACTTGTTAAGTCAATGATGATATTACTCATTATCACTACAGCAGCTAGGAAATAGGTGGCAAAATATGACTGCCCTGACTAATTAAAATTTTCTTCTTTTCATTCTTCTTTAATTTTCCTTTAACATAGTGAGGCTTAGCATGCTCAAAACACTTTAGTGTTTTACACTAATACTGCTTTAGACTATTCTGGAAACAACCTGTAGAAGATATAAAACTAATGATCCAAACTGAAAGGAATATTTATTAAATGGGAACATAAGTCAACCAAAATTTGTTATTACTACACTGCATGTATGCTGAAAGGGTCAGGTTACTCTGATGGTCTCCAAAGTACTGTCATACATAAGAATTCTGGATTGTATTTTTGTTTTCCCCCCTTTGGGCTAATTTCAGGTAAACTTAATATGAAATATGAAGATCTCTATTGCATTAGACTAATGGATCACTTAGACCATTATTCTGTCTACTAGACTATTGAAAAGTTATGTTAAGGAATTTATTTAAAAGCACTTGTCTTAATAGGATACTTTTAAACTTCTAAACTTCATCTCATAGTGGTAACCATGGAAAATCCTTTCTGCTGATATATAGGACTTTTATGGCATGTTGTTAACTTATTGAAGTGAAGCTGCTGTTGATGTGGAAGCTCTGAAAACTAGAAACTAGGGTCCATCACATGTTGGCCATATGCGTGTGGAAGCCACTGAGGATTAACACACATGTACTAACAGTATGAAAGCGTAGACTAGGAGAGATAAAGAGAGCAAGATGACCTATTTGTCAAGACCCCAGTTGTCCTACTGTAAAATCAGCACCTCGCTCATGATTTGTTCTGTCTGGTCAATTAGTAAGCAAGTGCCTTCATCACTGATAGGAGACTTCAAACCTTTTACAGGTTGTTACGTTTTACTGTATTTTTATGACAAAACATAGCATATGGGGGGAGAAAAAATAATCTGTTATGCTTGCTTCTGTCCTCTGAAGCTGTCTTGATCCCATAAAACAACATCTCATGTAACACTTCTCTTCCTCCTCATTCCCTGTTTTTTGCAGATTTCTGTCACACCTCCAGATTGTCTACCAGCTTGGGAAGGCCTAGAAGACTCAGATGTCTCTCACAAGGAAGCCGTTACATATTTTGTTCATTCTCATCACCCTTTCTTGAACAATCTCGAAGTTCTGCTATATCTTTTCTGAGATATAGTTCTTACTCAGGTATATATTCAGTAGTTAAGGTTCAGACAAATCATGTATATCCATACAGTGGAAAAATTATGTTCTTATTATGTTTTCTAGTAATTTCTAAAACTCAGCTCATTTTTTGGGTCACTAACTAGCCCTGAATTGACTATTTATAGTCCAGTAATCTTGCTCCTATGTGGTAATGCTCAGGTCAGAGACCAATATTTTTCATATGAAGTCAGAATATTTTATTTTCTTCATATATCACTTTATCTACACTAAATTTCATCTGTCATTTTGGCAGTTTTCTCTTATCAAGTACTTTAAAGAGTGTTTAAAGATAGATATGCAATGTTTAAATGTACAAGCAGTTGTTTTCTCTAGATCACTTATTTAAGTGCACAGTTATATTTAACAGGTTACATTAATGTAAGGATTTTTAAAATTTCTTTATTTTTTCCACTGGACCACCAAGGAACTAATTTTTTTTCAGACTGAGTCTCAGTCATAACTGTTCTTTTTCATCAAGTATTTGGGCTTGGTTTGGTATGGTTTGGTATGGTTTGGTTTGAATGATGTGCTGTTTTATAAATGTTTACTGCCCTACTACAGCCACAGGCAATAAAGAGATTGAAATGCCTGTTGTATGTATGTAACATGCTTTTGCAAACCATGAAATCTGTTAAGATGCCAGTGATGTTATTGATTGTCATTACAGAATTTAAGAAAAATAATCAGGAAGGTTGTGTTTGTGTTTGCCTCCAAAAGAGATCCTTTCTGAATGAAGATAGCATCAAGTTCAGGTTCTGATTTCCACCAGTGACCTATAGCAAGACTCATTTACAAATCAGCATCTTGAGTGTTTTCCTGCTAAAACAAAAGGGGGAAATAATAAAAAAAAAAGGAAGGTTCTCCCTGCAGGCTTCTTTATTACTCCATTTAGGCAGATATATAGCACTAATGTTCTTCCTGTTGGCCAAGACTTCAGCCATCAAGTCTTTAAGAGTCTTCCAACAACTAACATAGGGTCTTGTGATACCATCACACAGCAAAAAAAGCATTTAAACTAAACAAGCTGAAGCAAATGTGTTATACAGATCAGGTTAAAAGTTTATGCATAGTTGCAAGTCACCATAGTTTTAAGACGACTGCATCTTAGTTGGAAGTTACTGTTTTTCAGCTGAAACACAACTGGAGAAGGAGATTTATACCAATGAGTTGAACTTGGCATTTGCAAAATGCTTACAAAGGTCATATAATCAATACCACGCCTCAACCAAGAGGTAACAGCTTTTGAAGACGTATTAGCATATGCTTATAATTTGTGTCAAGTGTACAGTATATTATTCAACAATCTCATCAATAACAAGCTGCCTGAGGGGGGAAAAAAAAAGGTTTTAACAGCATTATTTTTCCCATTTTAGGTATCTGCTTTAGAATTAAATTATTCACATCATCTGTGTGCTTTTTTTTTTCTCCACTCATTATGAAGAACATCCAGAAGATTTCTTCACAAGCAGACACTAACATTATACAAGTTGCCCTGATTTCTCCAGGACAGAATAGGCCTGCCATGGTCTGCAGGCCAGTAGCTGTTTGTAGTCAGCCAGAGCAACTGAACTGAGTTGGCTCACAGATGTATCCTCTACCATAAATGTCACACTCAATATAAAGGGGAAAGATTTTTGTTTATCTCACTATTTCCTGGTTTGTGGTATGTCAGAGTTCTTTTCCTAGCAAATTTATGAATATAGTAAACACACAAGTCCCAGCAGATATTTCTCAGGTGAAACTTCCAATATGAAATCTGGTCATTTATCCTTAGCCCTTGCTTCCTAACTTTTCAGCACAGGGGTAACATTATATAACACCTTCATCTCATTAAAAGTTTTTATATCTAAAAGCCTCTTAAAAACTTTTTGTTTTCAAGCACATTAGATTAATTTATCTGCATATACACTCATTCCTTAAAAAACTGCAATGGTTTTATTAGGCATGATTCTGACCCAAATATGAGTAGATTTAAGAGAGGCAGCCTAGTTTTCTTTCAAAGGGTTATGAAAAAACCCATCCATTTCTGTGTTTTATCAGAACACAGAAAAACAACTAGACTGTAGTGACTCTCTAAATGGAGAAAATTTAAATCTGCTGATTTGAAAAACCGTGGAGATAAAGTAGTGATAATAGTCTGCTTGCTTAAATGAATTCTGTGAGCTTCACTAAAATCCCTCTAATCAATTGGAATTTAAGAATCTGTAAACTTTACAGCAGAGAATTTTCTGGGTTTCAGAAGCAGATAATCAGAATCAAATTCTAATGTCAGATAAACAATATCCACATACTAGATCAACATTATCTATATAACTCTGTCTGGTTAGAAATTTAAATCTGTTGAACTAAGCAATACTTTTGTATAACTCATGAAGTTGGCATTCTGGAAAATCTTTCAGTAGCTGCAATGCATTATGTGCCAGAACAAGGACTTCAAAATTTGGCTTGCTGTGAGCATAAAGCAGACAGCTCACAGTCATAGAAGCAAGAATAGTAATACCACAGAAGCCAAGCATATTATGTTAGCAATGAGGAAATTCATAATGGCTTATTATTTCCATAAGAAGTCACCTTAATTTTAGAAATGCTAATACACATTGGCTTTCTGGTAAGAGTTTCAAAGGATGAAGTCACACAAAAACTTAATTTTGTGAGTTTGGTAAACTGTGTAATAGTAAAATATATCCTAGGTGGCATCTGAATCACTGTGGAACTTAAGTTACTCAGTGTAAGACTAGTAATTTTAAAAGTGTCAATTATAAATAAATAAAGCTTTGCCTCTACAATACCATATATATTTCCACTTATGTTCATTTTATATTCAAAGCAGCACACAGAATCTGAGAAATACTGTTGCCTATAAGCTCAATCTAAAACCACAAACTAGATAACCTATTTCTTTCCTTTTTTGTATCCTCAGAAAGAATAATGAAGAAAAAATGAAAAAATACAATGCTCTGCTTGAGCAGATCCAGAGGAGGGCCATGAAGATAGTCAGGGAGTTGAAGTACCTCCTCTATGAGGACAGGCTGAGAGAGTTGATGTTGTTGAACCTGGAAAAGAGAAAACTCCGGGAAGACCTTAAAGCAGCCTCCTGGTACCTGAAGGGGGCCTACAAGAAAGATGGGGAGATGGGCATGTAGTGATAAGAAAAAGGGTGATGGCTTTAAAGTGAAAGAAAGTAGATTTAGATTCGATGTAAGAAAGAAATTCTTTGCTGTGAGTGTGGTGAGACACTGGAACAGGTTGCCCAGAGAAGTAGTGGATGCCCCATCCCTGGAAGTGTTCAAGGTCAGGTTGGATGGGGTTTTAAACAACCTGATCTAATGGAAGGGGAGTTGAAACTAGATGATCTTTAAAGTCTTTTCCAACCTAAACTGTTATGTGATTCTTTCTGTGATTCTATGATTCTATAATTCTATGATTCTATGCAGTAACCTGCTGTTTCAACATTTAGATTTCTTTTTTACTACTATGGCAGTATAGAAAATGCATTAAGATTTTCCTGATCAGTTGGGGAGTAAGATAGTTAAGAATTTTTGGAAGATGACATAAAGAAGAAGTGATTGACCAATAGAGGTCTCTAGAATCCAATTAATGCAGAACGAGTAATCTCAAATGACATCTCAGATATAATTCAGATGTATTAATTGGACCAGCATGGGAACTATGGAAATAAAAATAAACTATTTAAAATGTCCTACCACAGAAAAAAAAAACAGAGAAATTGTGCATACTTTCAACAATTAATTACTTTATCTTAAAAGTCTGTGAAGTGGAAATCTCAGGAGCATCAGATCCAAAAGCTATAGTCTGTATGCTAAGTAGCCACTAGCTGTCTGACCTTTTCTTTGTAACTGTTTATGACATTGCAATATATATATATATATGTAATATTTTTTTAAGGTTTCTGTGGGAAGAGAAAGATTTAAAACTTTATTTTTTTCTTTTTAATTCACAAAAGTGATGCAAAAAAAGTATAGTGTGAATTTTAATCAGTGTAAAAAAATTATTAAATTATTGACACATCATTATTTTAATCACTGGGCACCAAGGAAAACAGATAATGACATAGGAGTAAACTTACCACTGTCACGGTTTAGGATCAGGGCAGCCGCTTAGACCTATAACAGACGCTCTCTGTTAACCCCTCTCCATCCCCAAAGGGGAAGAGAAAGGGAATAAGGGAGAGAGACTTAGCAATTAGAAAATGAAAACTAGAACAGCTTTCATGAAAATGAAAATAATAATAATAATAAAAATGGAATATATACAAATATATACAAAACCAGTATCGAACCCAAACGCCCTGATGGTGATTACATCACCGTCACCACTGATGCTGAGGAGCAGGCACCATGGGAGTCCCAGACTTGCCCCACAGCAGACAGGAGCTGTGTTCAGGAGCTGGGTTCTAGTATCAGATACAGGAACACAGCAATTGGGATCGAAGGCAGAAAGGATGGAGTCTTCCTTGGATACTCCAAGAAAGGAACCAAAAGAGGACCAGAGCCAAGCCGGGCACAGCTGGCAAAGCAGTCCAAGAGGGGAGAAGAGCCCAGGAGCCTCCAAAGAGCGAGTTATAGACCCTCTGTATCCCTCAGCTTTATACCAAATATAATGTATATGGGCTGGAATACCTCGTTGGTCAGTTTGGGGTGACCTGTCCTGTCCGCTCCTCCCTGCAGGTGCGGCCTTTCACTTTCCTGCACCCGCAACGTGGTACACAAGATCCATCAGTGGCCTTGATCTGCACACCAATCCTTGGTAGTAACTCTAAACAAGGGGTGTTATCACTGCCAGCAGCAGACGCTGTGAAAACAGGCTGCTAACTTCAGAAAGTGCAGTTAGTTAGAACTTACTTGAAAAGTAAAATCACTGAACAGAACCAGCTCAGTTCTCACCCAAACCAGGACAACCACAAACTCCTGTAAATGTGCAAACAAGCACTAATGGATACACTTCTTATCTGCAGCCCATTTGAAAAGAAAGGGAGTCAGAACTAAATGCATTGCAGTAAAGGCTGTCTATACAAAGAAGAACTGTTATAACTATTTGTTTCTAACATGGAAGAAGTACCTGTTAATAGACACATTTGGTGAGAAATATGAGGAAAATCAATGTCTTTTTTCAGGTAGTGATTAAATACATTTCAAAGTGCAATTACACATATAAAATTATAAAGGAGTCAAACATATTATAATATAAAGACCAATATATTTGTTCACTTGAAATAATATCGACTGAAACTGTGGACAGTCTCACAGAGTTGAAAGCATGCTCTTGTTTCCGTTATTTTTCTTCTGCTTTCTCCTCCTCTAGTGTGAAAATAGCACCCACATGAAAAGAAAGAGATCCAAATGAATAATTATGGTCAGATTTTAACAATGGCTGTCCCATAAATAAAACTGAATCCGATATTTTGGTAACAGTGTGATTTTTGAAAGTGACTTTCTCTCTTAAGCTGAAAGGAAATTTCTGATTTAACTGACCTATTGATAAGATCTGAAATGGAAAAAGATGCCTTATTAGATCATCTAATCTATTTGACTGCTAGATCAACATCACTTCCTAGAAAATGTTTCCGAGCTGAAAAATTACAGTGAGGTTGTAATGTTGATAATTCCTACCTTTTTTTCTCTCTGTGGCCCCTGGTGACTTGATCTCTACACAGAAAGCTTCCTAGGTTAAGATGACTACAAGGCATATGCCAGTAGTTCAGAATTCACATTTATACATAACTTATTCTTAATATGTCAATAACTTAACAGGAAGAGAAAAAAATCAGCACCATAGAGAGGCTCCCTGCTTTTTTGTATGATCTGTTCTTCAAAATGCACAGGTTTCAAACAGCAGGTCAGGCTGACTTCTGAGAAATATTTTTCAACAACACCACTCTCCACAATGAACCATGTTTTGACATATTTTGATAATATTTTCATCTGTACAGTTAAATCATGTTGATCGTTTTATCTGTCTTCCAGGGACCATACAATATATGCCACCAAGGACATTCTCACACCTGTCATTTACTGTGTCTCTCAGTATGACTACTCTGCTATTCTCAGCCTCTATAGATTGCAGCAACATACTTGCTTACAGAATGAAACAGATGTGACCAGACTATGCGTTCTTTAATTTCACTCACTATACAGTGGTGGATTAGCTTTGAAGAGGTCATGTTGGTTCCTAGTCTTTTAACAATACAGAATGGCAAGATGCAAGACTTCTCTGAAATAATTCTAACAGGAATTTATATTAGTAAACCAATATATATACCAATATAAATATTTATATATAAAATGCTTTAAGGCATTTTATAACCTGAGGTTAAATACAGAAATAACTTCTGTAGGGAATTTACAGGATGCAGAAAGCTAATCTCACAGGACATTAATTTGCCTGGTTTATTAAAACACCATGTCTAGATAGTGTTTGAATATCTCCAATGATGGAGACTTCACAACCTTTTTGAACAACCTGTGACAGTGCTTAGTCATGCTCACAGAAAAAAAAGTATTTCCTGATGTTCAGAAGGAATGTCCCATGTTTCAGTTTGTGCTAGTTCCCTCTAGTCCTGTAACTGAGAAATCCTGGCTCTCTCAGCATTTCCTTATAAGAGAGACGTTTCAGCCTCTTCAGCATCTTTGTGACCCTTTGCTGGACTTTCTCCAGTATGTCCATGGCATCCTTGTACTGGGACAGCACTTCAGGTGTGGCCTCACCAGTGCCAAAAAGAGGGGAAAGATTACCTCCCATGGCTTGCTGGGAATACTTTGCCTAATGCAACCCAGGAAACCATTTGCCTTCTTTGTGGTAAAGGCACACTGCTGGTTCCTGTTGAACTTGCTATCAGGTCCTAAAAGGCTTTTCCTGCAAATCTGCTTTCTAGCCATTTGACCCCCAACATATATTAGTACCTGGGGTTGTTTCTCCCCATGCAGAACTTTGCACATCTTGTTGAACTTTTTCAGATTCCTGTCAGTTAATTTTTCCATCCCGTTGAGATCCCTCTGGGTAGCAACACAACCTTCCAGTGTATTAACATCTCGTCCCAGTTTTGTGTCATCAACAAACTTACTGAGGGTACACTCTGCCCAGTGGTCCAGAACATTAACATAGATACTGAACAGTATTGGACCAAATTCACAAAGGGAAAGTCTTGTTAATTAATTTGATATTATTCTGTGATAAGGTCACCCACCTAGTGGTTGAAGGGAAGGTGGTAGATCTAGTTTTTTCTGGATTTTAGTAAGGCTTTTTGATACTATCCCTGACAGCATCCTTCTTCATAAGCTGTCCAGCTGTGGGATGAGAAGGTTCACAGTGCACTGGGTGAAGAATGGGTTGAAAGGCAGACCTCAAAAGGTGCATGAGGCTACATCTGACTGTAAATCAGTCATCACTTATGTTCCTCAGGGTTCAGTTCTAGGCTTGGTTCTGTTTACCATATTTATCAATAATCTGGATGAAGTTGAATTCACCATTAACAAGTTTCTGGTCAATAGCAGATTCAGTATGAGTCAGCCATGTACCCTAGCATCCAAGAGGGTAAATGACATCCTGGGGTGCATCAAACACAGTATAACTGACCGGTCGAAAGAGTTGATTATCCCACTACATTCAACATTGGTGTGGGTACGCCTTAAGTACTGTTCGTAGTTCTGTGCCCCACAATTTAAGAAGGATGTAAAGGTGCTCAAATGCATCCAGAGAAGGCCAACAAAGCTGGCAAAAGGGTTGGAAGGAATGTCCCATGAGGAGCGGCTGATGATTTTCAGTTTGTCTACTTTGGAAGAAAAGAGGCTGAGGTTTAACCTCATTGCGCTCTACAGTTTCCTGCAGTGGGAACTGCAGAGGGTGGTGCTATTGTCTTCTTCCTGGTATCCATTGATAGGGGAATAGTTTAAAGTTGCACCAGGGGAGATTTAGACTTGACATTAGGAAGGATGTCTTTACTGATATTGTGGTCAAACACTGGAACAGGGTTCCTAAAGAGGTGGTCAATGCCCGAAGTCTGTCAGTGTTTTAAGAGGCATTTGGACAATGCCCTTAATAACATGCTTTAATTTGGTCAGCCCTGAATTGGTCAGGCAGTTGGACTAGATGATTGTTATAGGTCCCTTACAATTGAAATAGCCTATTCTATCCTCTCCTAAGTGTCTAATATCTAAGTATCTAAGTATGGGGTACACTGCTAGTTACCAGTTCCAACTAGACTTTGTTCCTGTGACCACTTTCTGGGTCCAGCTGTTCTGGTGGTTTTTAATCCACCTGAGTGTCTGTTCATCCAGTCCACACCTGATCAGTATCTCTGAGGATCTTCTGTCATACAGTGTTGAATACTTTATCAAAGTCAAGGTAGATAATATAGATAGTCCTCCCCTAGACTACCAAGACAATCCTTTCATTGTAGAGTTTTATCAAGTTGGTCAAGTATGACTTCCCCTTGGTGAAGCCATGCTGACCAGTCCTTACATTTTCTTGTCTTTCATGTGCCTGGAAATGATTCCCATTATTTGTTGTTTCTCTACCTTCCTAGGAAACAAAATGAGGCTTCCTGGCCTGTAGTTTACTGTATCCTTGCCCTTTATGAAAATACAAATGACATTTGCTTTCCTCCAACCCTAAAGCACTCCTCCCAATCTCCATGATCTTTCAAAGATTATTGAATGACATCTCAGTGTTATCATTCAGCTCCTTCAGCACTTGCGGGAACAGTCCATCAGGGCCCATGGATCTATGGGGGTCTAGTTTGCTTAAGTATTCCCTGACTTTATCTTCTTCTACCCTAAGACTTACACTAAGTTTTCCTGTCTCCAGTCTTTCCCTCTAGTGTCTGTGGCCTTGGATCTCTTAAGGTCAGTCTTTCTAGTAAAGCCTCTGGCAAAGATATTCAGTACATTAGTCTTCTGTATGTCTTGTATCACCAGTGTTGCTGTCTCTTGCAGCATCAGGCCCATATTTTCCCTAGTATTCTTGTTACTGATGTACTTTTAGAAGCCCTTCTAGTTACCTCTGACATTGCTTACTGTGTTCAATTCCAGGTGTGCTTTGACTTTCCTAACCTCATCCCTGCATGCTAGATTCCTCTCAGTTTACCCGTCCTTGCTTCCACCTTCTGTGTATTCTCCTTTTTATGTTTGACATCTGTTAGGAGCTCCTTGTTCATTCACGTAGGGCTTCTGGCATTTTTGCCTGATTTCCTGCTTGTTGACTGCTCTGGAGGTTAGTTATTTTTTGTGATGGTGTAGAATTTTAAACACTGTGGAATGGTGTAGAATAATAATTTCTTTATTTCTTTCTTATTTATTTATTTTCAGGATTATATTTTATAAAAATATTAAGTCTGATTGTCCATCTTATCTGAAATTCTACTGCAACATGGATTTCATCTTCTATATTAACTAAATCAAAAGACACAATAAAATATTTTGATTCGGGTCACTTGGACATTAATTGTATCCTATATGTGGCCACAGGCCTCAAGAGAGTTATTACTCAAATGACTCATAAGCCTGTTGACCTCTGTGAGCCAGATTTTGGAGCTGGACATCTTATATCAATTCTCTTTGATAGTCATGATGCGTAATTTTAGCTACTCTTATTCAGCCAAGCAGGTTCTTCTGCTCTCCTTGAAGCATGTTTCATAAGTAAAAATGAATCCTTTAAAAGTACTGGAAGAAACTACACTACACTGAACTGAACCCATTGAACAATAGCTTTATCCAAAATCAAACATTTCACTTTATTTTCTTTACTGGAAAATGAAGTTAAAAATGTCTGAAAAATAAAAATTACATTACAGCTGCAGAATAGATATCCTGTTTATGAAGAATTCTTTGTGTGCACAATCTAAAAGGGACTGCATGTTTAAATTAGAAGTCTGATTAAAGAACAGGTTTCTTTCCTTAAAAGAATATATTCTCTCCCCTCCCACTATTCCTAGCCTCCTAGTCTTCATCTTTTGATCTTCTATGGAGATTTACATTTTAAAATACTTTCTTGATGTACTGAATTGTTCCCTGCAACAGTATGTATATTCATACAACAACAGCATATGTTGTGGTGACTGTGTTACCCTTGTAAGATCAAATGTATTTTGATAGACCTAGAGAAAAAGAAGCGATTAAGTTAGGGAGCTTTTTATTAGTTATTTTGCCTTGAAAATCCTTGCTTACAGTCCAACAGTGCTGAAATAAGCAGATAATAAGCAAAACAAGCTATATTGCTTAATTCAAATAACGCTAGTCATTATTTACTGTCACAGGTGGTATATCATCAATTTATGGCAACATATTGTCTATCTGGGAATAGTACATTTTTATGTAGCAGGTCCAGACACATCATTGTTGTGTTATTAACTGCATGTAGGAAATATTTGCTTGTTTTATGTGATGTTTTCTGTGACGTTTTTACTTTTATGTCCTTTATGTGAATAAAATGATAACTTTTGGGGTTTTTTTTTTTTGAGAAATTACAAATGTTTTTTAGAAACTAGAGCAACAAAGGAATCAAGGTAGAGTACAGGGGACATCTTTTACAAATGCAAGTAATAGAATTCCTACCAGCTTTCTTAGAGATTTTTGCTTGAGATATATAAATGCATAGGCTTCAGCAACAAAATCAACTTAATTTAAATCCCGTTCTTTGCCCTCTTACTCCCAGCTATTATATTTGACTCAAAGTGGTGCAGTTCTCTACTGATTCAATTACAGTGCTATAGTCTGCTGTCTGTGGACTGTAAAGTAAGACAGAGCACAGAAAATATTAATATAAGTACTTTTAGAGGGGGAAGAAAGAATTGGAGACTACTTCTAGTACAGTTTATATTGATTAATTCTACTACTAATTATACTAACTTTAATAAGAATTTTAATAGTAATTAACAGAGCAAACTAATATTTAGCTGTCCAATAACCCTTTGCTATTATGAACTGAAGTTAGAGACTGATTTAGGCCTGATTATCTGAGTTTTCAAAATCCACATGAGTATTATCAGGATTTTGTCCCTTCCATGCACCTCTAATATTAATGTTCTACTCCAAAGTAAAAGCTTGTCACATAGCTTCTGAAAATCAAGTACAGTCAAATTGCTCGGAAATCATTACTATCTTGAGAATTCTAATAAAAATCAGCTGCAAATATAACTACTCTTTTTGTGAGATTCATGACTATATATAAACAGGCTAAACGATAGGAGTGCAATACCATCGGTTCTATTAAAAATGTCTCTACCAGCATTACATATAATACACTCACATATATTTCTATTGTGTATGGGAAACTGAAAAGAATATTAAGTTTCTGAACTATAGCAATGAATGAATCCTGCGACTAGTTCTTATTATCGCAGTATAACTAGTACACTGAGAAACTGGAGTATTCATATTCTTTTTTGATGTACATCCAAATTATATACAAATATTAGACAAGGAGAGTCACATGGTAGAGACCCTCCAAATTATATCCATATGAACAGCAGCTACTTTTTCTGCCAATGCTAAATGGAGACTAAACTTATGAATTTCTTTCCTACCTAATATGAAAATTGCATATTCACTGATAAACTTTTGAGCAACCTCAGATTTTGCTATTTAAATATATGTTTAGAATATCTGCCTGTATCATGATTATTGGAAGCAATACTTAATGAATAGATTATTTCATTTTACATGTACTCAAATACTTCTGATGATATTGCACTGTTTCTAAACATCAGAGACTCCGTCATACTAAGCAATTTCAAGGGCTCGCTTTTGAGTTCTCTTCCTTGTTCTAAACATTTGTTGTATTATTACCAGTTGAGCTCATATCCTCCAGCACATATTATAATGAATTGTTATTAAAACCATCCATTTCAGTGTTAGTTAATAAGGACTAATTACTGTACCATCTACACTGATTATAATATCGCCAATGGAACAGAACACGTTCTTGAATAAAACGGCTTCTTCACCGCCTTATACCTCCTCCCCCTTTTATCTCATCTCTGTCTCACTTTTGTCTATGCTAGTCTCTTGTATGGCTCAAAAATACAAAGTGGCAGAAATTCACACTCCTCCAACTTTAGTAGTATTATGAAGATATTGCTGACAAACATTGAACCCATAAGTAAATTTATTTTCAATAAACTGCTGTGTTCATCCAGATGAGTATTCTTAGCACATTAGGTTAGATCTTTCTTTTTGAAACTCACTCCCCTCACTAGGGTTATATGGGATGAGTGCTGAAGGAGTATAATGGATAAAAACAGCCACTGAGAACAGTTTTGCATATTGTGATATGACATTGCGACATCTCCAAAAGCATGTGTCTGACACCGCTGAAAACTGAACATTGTTCTTAATATAGATACTCCTCAGAGAAATCTTTTAACTTGAACATAATCACATCAGTAATCTCTCTTCTGTCTCCTTCATTAAACCTGAGGGAAAAGACTTATTGAAGATGTAACATTTTTGAGTGTTTTAATTTTCCCAAGGTCATTTTAAGAGATTGAAAGAATTAAACCATACACAGTAACATACTGCTTGGTTACATTTTTAACATTTCATCAGTGGTTTTTAGTGACTTACATTTTTCTCTACCTGTTCTTCCTAAAGGTAAAGCTTCCATTGTTTTGCTTTTCATACTTTGAGATTTTGATTCATTATATTGAGATTCAGTCAGAGGCAAGGAGTAGAAAAGGTGAATTAAAAACCAGTCCTTGATAATCATGAAGTCATGATCTTCATCCCTCCTTTGACATGTCTTCTCATATATTCATACAAAATGGGCCAGAGAGATCTATTTGGTTGAAAAAATGTGGTTAGCAGTACTTTTTTTTCTCTATGCTTGTAATCCCATGGCTTTTCACAGATGTAAGTGATGAATTGCTATCAACAAAAGACAGCTTTTTGATGTGTCCTCTTGTACGTGAAAAACTAGGCTGAGACCACCTGAACTTATTTCTCTTGAGATTTTGAACAAGTATAAAAAATGGTTTTGTTTTGGACTTGGTAGGCCTCAGAAATGAAAATGCCAGTATGTCGAGGACAACACATCAATCTAATTTGCTACCTGCATTCCCAATCCTATTCTTACCCTACTGAAACTGCTGCACAATATGTGATACAAACTCAGCCGTATTCCACTACTAAGCTGTACTTCTTTTCAGGAAGTGTTTGTCTTTTTGGAACAAGCTGCAGTTGTGAAGGCCATAGGTGCAAGCAACTAGTAAAATTCTCATTTATTATTTTCAAAGTAATTCACTGAACCTATTTAAATAAAACATAGATGCATAACAGGATGAGAAGCTATAGTTAAATCACTTGATACCATCAAATAGCATTGCATTTTTATTGGTTTTGCTAAAGAACAATTTTATATTTTACAGTAGGATAATGCTCCTTTGTTATTTTACTGTTATTTTACTTATTGTGAAACCCTCAATAAATATATATATTAAAAGCAGTCTACATCCTTTTCACTTGCACATTTGACAATGTCAGATATATTCAAGAAAATTGTCTAACCAATGTATGTGTACAGTAAAGATACCACCTTATAAGAGAAGATGTTAAATTACATTATTCCTGCCTATTAAGTGTTTCACCACAATAAATGCTTTAAAAATTATATGTCATTAATATTTTGTGCATTTGTAGATTTTAATGTTTTGGAAAACACAGTACAGATGCTTTAGTTTCTGTGTTCAGTAACTTGAAGATGTAGCTTTACTTTCAATGAAACATTGTCACAGAGTGTTGAGAAATAGCTAGTTTACTAAATCTGAAAGCTGTTTTGTGATCTGAAGGAGCATGGTATTGCCAGTAAGAATTGCAGGCGATCACAACAGGATGCTGCCATTCCTTAGGTAAATGCCTGTTTATTTTAAGTTTACATTGTTATTTTACATTTGTTTCTGATAACACCTGATGGCTGGTTTTACATCCCTGAATCCTTATGCCACATTGCACAGAAACACATATGGACCCCTGCCTTAGTGAACAGTGTGTGTTTGGCTGTTAATTACTTAATGATTAGCTGGAAAAATGCTGTACCAGAGATCAGGCATTGTTAATATTGCTTGACTGAAAACATGTCAAGCAGTCAGTGGGCTGAAGTGGCATTTCTGAACCCACTGTTGGGTGTGGGAGTGTGTCTTGTTGCACAGCCCTGCAGGGTAGCTGATGCCCTGGTGCCTTGGCAACCTGCACCCTGCCTGTTCTTGCCCAGGCATATGTCCTCTTGTCCCCCTTTCTTCCCGTGCTGGGGGAAGCTGCCTGTCTCCAGGACAAGGAATATATGCAGCTGATGGGGAGAGGCAGTGCTGGTTTCTGGGATCCTGGAAGGCCTGTTGGATGCTGAGTCACAGAGCAGGTCTGGGAGGTGCTCACTGGCCCCCTGGCTGTAGCCACATCGGCTCTTACAGTGAGATGAAGCCTGGGGAAGAAAAATAACCACTTCTGGGCAGGTGAACTCCAGGCTGGGAACGTGGGGGTATGGCAGTGACAGCAGTGAAGAGCTCACACAGTAGTAACGAGAAGGATGTATACGATAGGTGGCCCCTTGTAAATGTGCTAGTCATTCTTCATTTGCCATGAAAGATTAATTGTATTTTCTCTGCTTCTGCCATTTCACCTGAAATGCATAATTTGCAGATTGAGCAAGCTTTCAACCATGAAAACATATATATATATAAAAAAAGAGAATAGCTAGCAGCAGAACAAAAAAAAATCCTAAACCCCTCTCATTTGGTTAATTAGGGAATAGTTAACTTCATGTATCACAGGAACTAAGTAAAAGAATGGAAACCTCTTTCTGTGAGAGAGAATGACACAGGTATATAATGTTAAGGGTTCTGAATGCAAATACCGAATTCAGAGTATATGCAGTTTACTGAAATATGGCTCAGCTGTTTGATTGAGTGCTTTGCTACTATTTCCAGGTGTTTCAGTGAATAAATATTACTTACATTCTTTGACTATCATAAATAATCACAGCTACATTCACAGGGACATGGGCAAATGTTAATCTTATAGCAACATCCTCATTCTGCTCCCCCCACCTTGAAACTGAGGTACTTAAATTACCTCTTTTAATGAGGGAACAGATACACTAATAAATAGTGAAGAAGGGAAAAGACTGTTTATGGTTTTGGTTTTTGTTTTTGTTTTTTTTTCCCTAAGAAATAATGGCTAGGATTTTCCAAGGCATTTGAGAGAGGTCTCCAAGGTCCATTTAAATTCATGAGGGACCGTGATCTTTAGTCTCTTCGGCTGAGATTTGCAGAGCAGCATGTATAAATATTTTAGTCACTACAGAGAAAACAACTTGAGTAGAAAGCAAGGAAAACAAAGGCAGCCCAGCAACTATTTGCTGTTAATATAGATAATTAGAGGAAGAACAGAATGTTCTGTTGCTTTTCTCCCCAATCTCCTCAGATAGCTGGGTAATTATATTATATTAAATATCAATATATAATCCAGGGTACTATACAGAGAAAAGGGTTAATAAGGGAAGATCTTGCAAGCATCTTATTAGTAAGGGATATTGGTAGAAAAAAAAAAAAAAAGCAGCTTACTGTGGACGAAGTCTCCATTAATAACCTGTTGGAATATTCTCTTTCTCATTATAATGTCAAAGATTCAATTACATTACTTGGTTTTCTCATATTGCGACTTTGCACATTTTAACCAGCTTGGACTTAAATCTGGAAAATTGTCTTGTAATAAATACATTTGCAGACAGAGAATTGATGCCTGCTACCAGATCTTATTGATTTTGTTCTTCCTCTGGGCTGCAGAGCAAACCCATTCAGTACAGTTAATAATGAAGGGGTGACTACTTAAGAAAATAAGAAGTTTGAGAGCTGATGCTTAGGCATTCTGTGAACTTGAATGGACACAAATACATTCTTGTGCCCTGTTGCAGTAAAGTGACATTGGTATACTTTTGAGTTGTGCCTCTGTGATAAATAGAAGGAAAGGTTTGTTCTTCTGGTCTATATAGGTTTTCATTTGTTATTAGAGAAAGCAGAATTAACACATATTAATAAGAGGAAATAATAACAGAAATTAATGCATATTAAATGCAGTTAGATTGTTCCAAAAGTGGAATAATAGTAGATTAGCAATAAAGTAATACTTCGGTGTTTATCTTTACTAACAGGAGCATGCTTCTAAGTTATTAATAACAGGGTGACAAGAGTTTTCTCCTGTGACTCACTGTCACACACTATTACTAGTAATTTAATTATTTTTACATTTCCTACTATTGTGGATATCTCTGAAAATAATTGGACTGCTTATGACTGATTGGATACATCTTCAGACTTAAAAATTGGTAGTTGCACAGGATCATACTAAGTGAGTAACCTATGAATACTGCATCAGTGCTTATTAACAGAAAGATACATCAGTATGTGTGTGTCTGTACCTAATATCTGCTTACTCAACAAATCAGTTCCCTGAGCTCTAGTTTTTCAGCAGTAACTAAGAATAGCCACGTTTGCTTCTGTTAGCATTTCCTTGTAAGCACAGGTGAGTTCTGTTAGACGTAATTCATTGATAGTACCAGAACTCCAGTTCTAGTACCAGAATTTGAGTTAGCTGAGCAGCAAGAGAGCTGAAGCTCCTTCATCCCATTTACTGAATACATTATTCACAGTACAACAGTGTTTCAGTATGTTGGAAACAAGGTCTCTAATCTCTTAGGAGCAACCAGTAAGAGGAGCCAGTGTCTTAGGATTTCTACTGGTAGTGTTTTTACTAAAAAAAGGTCTGGGATACTGAAGATTATAAAAATAATTATTCACCTGCCTTTTCAGCTGGAAGCTATAAATTCATTGATTAATGGAGGTCAGTGAAACTAGTTTTTCAGCTGAGCATTTTGAACTACATCTCATTCCTTAATTTAAAAATTGGTTTAGTGTCTTAAGGCATGGAGCCTACAGCTCCAGTGAACAAAGAGCATGTTATCTGGTGGAACAGTGTGGCAGAAAATAAAACAGGCATAGAGAGCAAAATCTGTTCCTCAAGGTTTAGTTTTTGAAGCAGATAAACTACATCAAGATAATGGAACAGAAATCTGCCCATCTTTCAGGAGGGGGAGTTCAAATGCAGGCTTTTCCTCCAGGTGTTGGAATCCAGCCTGACCACAGTGTTCATCCCTCTTCAGCCCAGCAACCAATCTCCTGTCCTGGGCCCTACTTCAAAGGGGGTGGGAATTATGATCTTATTCATCAGATACTAGACTGTTCCTGTTGCACTCTGTTTTGGGAAGAGATTATCCTTGGGCTGTTTGTTTCCATGTGGAGAAGCCCAGCAGACTCCATAAGTCTCACTGGTTTGCCATTTTTGTGTCGCAAGGCTTCATAGGGGTTGTTACCGACCAGAAAATGGTGCTAGAAATGAAAGACAAATTTTGATTGGATTAACCAATAGAAATTAAGAACTGTGTTAATAAGTGTTCATATCTGGCTACAGTAAAGATGATCACTTCAATGTCCCAGCAATTACTTTGGGAAAACATAGGCCATATTTCCTTATAGGAAAACACTGACATCTGAATAAAATGAATCTTTTAACTTGTTAGATCGGCAAAATGATGATCTTAAATGTTAGAGATGGTCATCACAAAGTGCTTCACAAGTTTCAGTGACTTGTATCCAACCTGTGCCAAATTCTACCTTGCGCTCGGTGGGGGAGGTTCAGTTTTTAGGGAGCAAAGTGCATACAGTGTTTTGTGGTAGATCAGGAATATTGGGCCTTTTGAAAATGTTCTTAGTGGGGGATGAGTGGGATTTCATAGCTGCAGGGAGTGACTATGGAGCGGTCAGAAATTTGGCCATTCTTTTTCCTCTTCCTGGGGCAGAGCATGCTGTTCCCTCATGCTCTTTGATGGGAAAATTCAAAGACAGCCCTGGGGAGAAGTTTCAGTCTGGAAACGGCCAAAGGCTGTGAGTCGGGAACTGACAGACTGCTTTCTTGTGCCAAAAGGGACAGAAGTATCAGCAGTATTTTTTTTTTTTTTTTTAACTTCTTTTAGGAAACCCATTTCTTAGACTGACTCAAGTTGAGTCCTTTCTGCCACATTCACTCATAGTTTAATGTCAGTGAAACCAATAGAAACTTCCACTGAGATTGTTTCTGCTCTCACTTTCAGTAGGATGCAGGAGGAAGAGGGGTTGTGATGGAGAAGAGGAACCCTTGAGAGGAAAAGTGAGAGCTTCTCCAGACTCCCTCATATCTGACCAAGGGGTGATCTGTTTGGTGTGTCTGGAGGATTATTTAGGTTGACACAGGATTTGAAGCTCTCGTAAGGTGTCTTTTTGCTATCTAAAATCTGCACGTAGTGAGGCCCATTGCCAACTTTTCATAGTGGTTTAAGAGCACAAATGGGAAGTACATGAGTTTACTGATAGTATTGATTGGAATTTTATGCTGCTGATCAGATATTTGGTTACGCAGAATCATGTTTATATAAATTGTGATTTCACCAGACAACCCAAACAGTTATGAGTTAGATGCTTCTAAATGAAGTTCAATACGTATAGAATTCATAGCATAGAAATATATCCTCTCCCTGCACACAGGTGCTTCCCTGCACTAGGATTCATGGGGTTGTGTGTAAGCTAGCAGTGTCAGCCTCAGCACAATATGTTAGTTGTTTGGTCCCATAGATAAGGTTTCAGATAACCCAGCAACCGCACTGTCCATAAAGGCCATGAGCTGTGCACAGGAGCTGTACCTGAACTGCTTATGAACTACTTGCAGCTCAAGATCTTCACATTGCATACTACTGCCAATACTACAGCTGCGAATTTCTTTTCTTGCCTGCACTAATACCATATTTAGGGAGTTTTTTCATGGAAAACGAGAATTTCTGATGTTAGCTTGCATAAATAAATGCCTTTTATATCTTAGGACCCACGGATATCCCCAGGTGGCTTTTTAAGATTTTTTTTTTCCCCTTGAATCACTTCACTGCAAAAAAAGTGGAGAAGGGCAAATGATCTGAACTTACGAGGAATTATTATATCCGTAGCAAATATACGTATTCTTCTTTCTTCCGTTTCTGCGTTTGTATGCGGTGTCCACCTACAAGTATACAAAATTTGTGGTTCATGTTCCCGAATAAATATTCCCAACATTAAGAACTCAGGAGTTCCTTTTACTAAATTTGTGATGATAATGTAGCGTTGTATTAGTCATAGCTACATTTGTAGAATTACTTTGGTACTTCATTTTGTTACTGGTTTCATACTTGGCCTGAAGAAGTTAAATAGGTCCAATACTCTTCCAGATGAAAATAATACTTTTGCTGATTGGGTTAAAATGCTTTGTTTTTACCAGAAACGCATCCTACAATGGAAGTAGGTATGTTCTACTTTCTTTTTTTCTCCTTGCTGTTCCCATACTTGATTTGTATCTGAAGAGGGAAAGAGGGTGTATGCTGCTAATGTTAGAGAAGTGTTTACTAATACTACTCATATATGACTAAATATGTGCATTGACTGAAAATGGTGGAACAAGGTGTTTATGCAAGTAAGAGGTGTGTGAACTCCTGTTGGGCTCCCCCCCCATTATAGATCACTTTTACTAGCTAAGCACTCAGTGTGTTCCAGCAGGGCATGGATTGATTCCATTTCACCTGCTGGGACAGCCTGCTGTGGGCATGGCAATATGCTCCAGCAGAGCTAAGTTGCCAAGAAGCAGCAGCATGTCAGTTCCTCCTGAAGTGTGTCTCTGCTTCTTCCTTCTTCCTCTCAAGTCCTGGATTGCTCTCCCTGCTCTGTATCTTCTGCTCCCCTCTTCCAGGGGTCATGTAGTGTTATCGCAACTTCAGACCTCAAAGCACCCCGACTATGAGTGATGGAGCCAGGGCACTTCGTCCCCACTTTCTCTGGGAAGTTTCAATCTTTGAGCTTCAGCACTTCATCCTCATTAGGCAGCTTCTTTACTCTGGATAACCATGTTACCCCCTCCTCTCTTCCTCCAGAGCTGTTCTGAAAACTACTTTCCCATCAGAAAAGTTAGACTTAGCTAATTAATTTGACACCAATGATGTGTAACACTCTCTTGTGTATTTTCTCTTAATCATTTTAGTGATAAGAAGCATGGCAGTCTATTTTTGGCCTCCCAAGTGTTTCACATGTACTGTATGAAATAGTAGTTTATTGGTTAATTCACCAAATACAAAAGAAGGTCCTTATCCTGATGGAAAGGAGCTGAAAAGATACTGTAGTGTATCATGGTCACTAAAGGCAGGACTGCAGCACTTCAGTCTTCTAAAATGCTTGTCTTCAAGCTGATGGCAATGGCACAAGTGGCTGCAACTCATGACAGCTTCAAAATGGAGACCAGTTAATTTATGAGAAAATCCATGTAAAGAAAGTTTTTCTGTGGAGGCTCATGTGTCCTCTCATGATCCTAGGGAAACAAGATAATACAATAGTTTTCTCTACTAGGAATACTCTATGACTGGACATTTCTGCCTGCCAAGACTTTTCCTTCCATGCCCAGGACTTACCCTGGTTCTTTGAGCAGGGTGTCAGCTGTACCTGCAGAGGTGGGGCAGGACCTATCTCAAAAATAGCAGCACACTGCTGAATGCAAGGCACTAAACACAGCCTTTTCCAATTGTACATTGGTTAAGTCCTCCAGATTTGTTTGGCTCCCTGGTTTGGACTGCTTGTAGCAGCAGGACAGATGTATATTTATATTTTACAAAAAAGAAATAGAATTTTAGTGGACTTTTGGTGTACTTGAGTAGGTGCATTTTTCTGGGTGACCAAGTTTCTGGTTCTTGTGAACTGTAGCACTTTCCTCCTGAATTTTACCTCTATGGAGCAAATCATTCTCATCTTGCTTTCAGACTGTTTCAGTGTCCATCTGTTTACTTAGTAAAGCAAGCACCAAAAGGCAATGTGTACTTGATTCATCATGTATCATATTCTATAATCCAGTTGTTCATAAATAGTCTGATTAGTTCTTTGGCCTTGATGAGAAGGGACAACCTGAAGTGACATCACAGGAAATGAGACAAGACAAATTTTATTGTGAAGTGTAATATCCAGACTCTTTAATACATGTGAAATAGCATAGATATAAATAAGTGTCTTGAGGCTCAGAAAGAGATGTCAGAGCACGGTGAGGAAAACTCTGTAGTATTAGGAATGGTGTGCAGAAGGTGAATAGGAATCACTGTTTCTTGTAAGGATCTCATTCAATTCTTTTTCTAGTGAGAAAAGGTTCAGAGTAAGCAAAAGAATGTAATTTTCATGCAAGGAATGGTTAAACTGTTGGTATTACTGCTGCAGCTTGTATAGGTGCAAAATGTTCTCATGTGGGCTGAACAATGAGACAAATTTGCAGAAGAGCAATTAAGCAAAAGCTGTTTAGGCAAAAAGGCAATACCTCCAATGCAGGCAGTCCCCAAATCCCAAAGTTCTGGAAGAACAGGATGTTCTGGGGAAGCAGCAGGGTTACAGCATCCCAGATGGATTCTCTGGGGCACTGTCAGAGGCAGGACTGCCAGGTGAGATGTACCATGGTCTTAACCTGCACAGTTCTCTGATTTTATGGTGGAGGTTTTGCCAGCGGTGTGACTGGCAGCTGAAGAAGCTGCCATATGTGGTGCTTTGGAGGCTCTGGGAAGTGTAGCTGTCCATATGCAGGTGATCACAGGCCTCTGGGATGCAGCCAGACCCCTCAGGACCTTCTGGGTTATGCCATGAGCCAAGACTATAGCCCCAAATCAGGAGGTTACTATGCCTGGCATTGGTGAGAATTTCTTCAGAGAATTTCTACCTTCTGTCATTTAGTAGTAGAATTACAATGCAGGTTAATCTTTATCATTTTGGGATTTGCCTTTGGGGGATTTTTTTTTATTATTTTTTTTTTAATGCTCAGTTTGTTATGAACTTATATACTCGGTAATGAAAAATCCTTGTAGACATTGTATGTTTTATAAAGTAAATGGACACTTATTCACACATGGAGTCAGATGAAAATAAACGGCTGCAAATTGGAACAGGCACACACACACTTGTGCATGGAGCTGTAATACTTACATACACTAGAGGAGATAGAACAAAGCTGTATCAAGCATTGCATAGTAAGAAAATGGAAACGCCCTTCTTCCCTTCCCCCCAAATCTGCTCCTCTGAAAGTCCATTTCAGACACATTTAAAAATAAAACATACTACATTAATACACCTGAAATACAATCAGTAATGACCTAACGCATTAGAAAAAGGAGATGCCAGACAGTTGAGTACCATCTGGCATAGAATATAAACCCCTTTTACTCGGTATTTGTGTTAGAAAGACCTGCCTGGGCTACAGCAACCGGAAGTCCATTGGTGGCCTGGTAACCATCCAGACCATGATGATGTTTTCTAATGGTCTTTTGTCAAGGAAAAAAGGAGAATCATAATTTTCCAGAGGCTAGTAAAAAACCTTTTCCAGTGACTTGATCCAAGTAAGCAGTTAGTAGCATTTAGAGAACTGATAACATTAGGTTACTTTGCTGTCGTGCTTCCTATGGAGCATCATGAGAGGCCTAGGAGTAGCCCGTCACATAGGATAATTTGGATGTAAGTGGGTACAGTGCAGAGTTGTTGAGTGACATAATGCAAGGCCATAAGGAAGGCCATACTGGACCAGAAATAGTCCAGCATCCTACCTTGAGTGGTCATGAACAACAAATGCTTCCCCTGCTCCACCTCCCTGCTTTCTAGACTTCAGCTGCTTAGAGAATCCCTGATCTGGAGCCAGCTGGTGGGTGTTTAATAGCCACTGATTAACCTGTCCTCCAGGAATTTGTTTAATCTCTTTTTGAACTGGTTTCTCTCTTCAATTGCTCATAAAAGTGTTTTCATGACACTCCTCTCTGTGCTTGTAATATATTCTCGTTTTCAGCCTGGTAGCAGTTTAGACGATCGTGTCAAAACTTCCTCAAACAGGGAAGGTATGAGGATAATAGAATTTGAAAACAGAAATATGTGCTTTCGCAGAACAACTTCATTCTCTTAACTACCACAGTGTGTCTTCAGTGCTGTAATGTGCTTCGTCTTTGTTCCCTGTGGTGAAGATGAATGCTGTGCCTCAGTACTTTTCAAGGTGACTTTTTTAAAGACTCTTTCTCTTTTATTGTATCTCTGCTGTGCCTGCAGAGGCTTCACAGGTGACTTTGTTTTCCTGGTTCTGCTGTGCATCTTGTCATTATTTTTAGACTTCCTTATACTGCTAGCTGTTTGTAGTAGAGTCCAGAGAAAAAGAGAGAGATAAATGTGCTGTTTATTTCTATATTTGTTATATTTATTTTCTCACCTGGCCTGAAGAAGCCTATATAAATGGTACTGGTTTGTGCTAATTATTTGTTTATTAAATTCTATTAAACTGTGAAAGAGAAGATGAGACTTAGAAAAAACACTGGAAATTGGTTTTTTTTCAGAGGTAAAGGTGAAATTTCAAAATCGCAGAATGACAGAATGGTAGGGGTTGGAAGGGACCTCTGGAGGTATCTAGTCCAACCCCCTGCCAAGAAGATCAGGTTGCACAGGAACACATCCAGGCAGGCTTTGAAAGTCTCCTGAGAAGGAGACTCCACACCAACTCTGGGCAGCCTGTAAAAAAAATGAAATGTAGTAGTTCCCATTTGTAGTGCTCTTTTATCCTTAGCCTGATATTTGAATGCATCTACAGCCTTTCACTTACATTAAATGAAATTTCAGCCAAAACTTCTGTTGAAGCTGGTACCTCGAGTAATTAACAGCACCAGTTCTTGAACTACTGTCAAAATGAGACTGAAGTAAGTAACGTTGTAAGAGGTTATCAGTTGTGAAACTAGACCCATTGTTTGCCCAGTGGCTGGATGCTGTGAATCATTTTATGCATGTGCCATGTGGCTGTGCAGTGCGATGGTTCTTTCTTGAGCAAGGCTTTATCGTGGGGAGTAAATACAAGGAAGTAGCTCTGCTGTTGGTTGCAATGAAGGACAAACCAAAAAGGCTAAGCTTCTTATTTTACCTGAATTCATGATGTTTAATGGGGGAATAGCAATGCTTCCTTCTTCCCGTGTTTATTCATCTTGTTTATTTTGAACAAAAAAGCTTGGGGAACTCAATTTTCTTCTGTTGCACCCGGAACAGTAGCTTTTGAGCCTTCACTGGAAATCTTAAGACTTTCCTGTAGCACAGATGATAACCACATCCTTGATTTTAATGACTTCCTTCAGCACTGGAATATGTCAGTAGTCTTTCTGTGAATATTCTGTATGTCTTTGTCAGTATTTCTTGCTGCATGGAACTCAGCTGGCAATGGCTGCACATAACCCACTCACTGCACCTAATTATTCAGAGACATTTCTGTGGTAATGCCTGTGCTGGACTGTGCCTGATGGGAGTATATAAACCACAGGTTAATGTGCGGTTGCTCATGGAAGCCAACAGAACAAGGAATAAGTAAATAAGTAATTTACTTATTTGAAATGACATAAATAACTAGTAAGTAAACTAAGAGGAAAGAGACGATGTCTTTGAGGCACTAGACTGAGGCAAGGGATTGATTGCTAAGCTGAATTGAAAGCTTGAAAGTAAAGGTTAAATTTCAGAGTGTGGACACTTTTGCTGATTTGATCTCATTTCTGTTGTTTCATAAATGAATGCGGAGTAGTTTGATTTGAAAGAAGTTCTTCCGAGTCACATTATTTTCATCTAGTAGCCACAGACCAGTTTTGGAGGTTGCAAACTTGGCAGACAGCTGTGCCCAGTGCTGTACTTCATCACTGGATTGAGGGACTCCAGAAATGCCCCAGGTTCCAGAACAGCCAGGAGATCTGAAAGGTGATTAGTTTAATGTCTCTTAAATTACCAGACCATATAACACTCTTGTGTGTGACTTCTGAGTGTACAAAATCACAATTCATCTTCAAGCTGTGTTTGTTTGACCTATGTTCCCTCAAAAACATGAGAAATTCTCAATAGTTAGGGGTTGAGAGTGGTGTGGTGTAGGGTCCCTATGATGTTTTAAAGTAGGCAAACTGTAGGAAAGTGTGAGGCAAACTGGTTCAGCTAAGGTCTTCCCCTATGTTCCAGTAAGGTTTTCTTCTTGTTTGAGATGTGTTTGTATCTGGTAAAAACAGCCTAAAAAATAGAAATATATGGATGTTTTTCTTTGACAGTTCAGAAATTATTAGTTTGATGATAATTGGTTAATTAAAAAAATTAACACTTTAATAATTGGGCATAAATTTAGTTTTAAACATTTAAGAGTAGTTTTAAGGTTTTCTCTGCTCATTTCAATTGAAGATATTTTTACTATATGCAGCATCCATGAAATGTTGATCAGTCTACTTAATAATAATTTAGTCTGATGATTTTTATAAGTTTATTTATGATGAGGCTTAGAACAAAATGCTGAACATATTTAAGACTTTATACTGTGAGAATCATAATTTCTGTGCTGTTAATTTCTTTTGATGTATAGTTAATAAAACTTGAGCTGATTCCATATGCAGAAAGCAATTCTCTTCCTTCTCTCCCAAAAAGGGATGGAGGGTGGGATGGATTTATGCACTACACTTAGACATTGTCTTCTCCAGAACTTATTTTTAAAAATATGTTTAGATTGTAAATTTAGCTGATGTTGATTAAAAACAAACAAACAAGAAGTTGAAATTTAAATTAAATATTTTGTCTAAGGAGTCCAGGAAAAAACCAACCAAACAAAAACACTGAAAAATGTCATTTGTTGTTTTGTCTGAGAAGTGCGTAACTACAAATACTGTTATTTTATTAATCTCTAAGTGTACTTTCTGGAAGAGGAAGAGATGTAGACCAATCAGTTAACAAGTCCTGTTCATGAACTATCACTTAACTACCTTGTAGTGTTGTAGCATGTCACCTAGATTAATTTTCAGATGTTAAGTAGTTCTGCACGCTTGCTATAATTAAGATAAATCAGTTCCTTAGAAGATGCTGTGTCCATTTACTTTATCTTGTACCAGTATCTTTAGAAAGCAACACAAAATATTCAGCTTTTTTTTATTCAACAGGTAATCTTGATTATGCTGAACCTTATCTGAATTTTTTCTGAGATAAGATTTCGTTATGTCTGTGCCTTATGAACGTATGCCCAAAATATGTCCTGTGGCTGCATGTGGGCTGTACAGACAACATGGAGAAGCAGGAGATGAGACCAGACACACGAAGGAATTAAATCAGAAATGCATGTTGATGCATGGCTCGAAATGTAGAACAACATCTTCTGTACCTATTTGGTTGCTTCCTGGGTTGATCGTGAGACACTGTCATTCTTTACAGAAAGACCAGGCATTGAACCTTACAGACTTGTCTGTGTCTCCTCTGTTCCCTAGCTGACAGTTTTACTGTGGGGAGGCACAGTCAGATCCTCATGGTTAATCTTTTGTTATGATTGTTTCAAGAATGATGCCATTACATTTTATTATGATATGAATAATTTCCTTAGGCCCCTCCAACCTTTCATTAATGACAAGCTGATCTTGATGTAAACTTGAACACCTCAATGTAATTACTTGAATAGCAGGTAAGGATGGAGTTTGATAGAGTGATCTGGAAAACAGTGGGTGTCTATGTGAGGGCTGAGAGTAATCAAAGCCCAGAAACATAAAGTGCTGCTGTATTCAAATTGTTACTTGTTAACTTTGGATTTAATTTTTTTTTGAACATGGTATTTTCTAGTGCTTAATTAGTAATAGTTGTATTTAAATATAGAGGACTTTAGAATAAGGAAATGCCTCCTGCTGTCAGAAACCATTGCTTTCTTTACCTACTTCCAAAAAGAACTTAGGTTTTAAGAACAGTTGTTGGCTCCCACTCATTCTTTGGAAGATTCTTCCAGAATCCTCCTCCCTTGATTGCTACAAGTTTCGTTCTAGGCAAAGCAGATTCATTTTTCTCAAACCAACCCCTGAATCAAATACTTTTCTGAAGAGTTTTCTGTGAAGTCTGGTTTCTAGCAACCATCCCTATTCTCATCAGGTGCTTCTGCACATTTCACTGCCTTTTATCATATGCCTGGGAGTGTCAATTCTGATGCTATTTGATCTTTTTTTTTTTTTTTTTTTAACTACTACTATACATTAGATCAGAGACATGAAAAGACAGCATGTACAGGCATCATACTGGGTCCTTCTTCTGCCTCATCCCTCAGGCATGGTATTGTAGTCATCAGGCCTTTCTGTGCCTTTGCCATACACGTGTGCAGTACCCACACAGATTGAATGTGCTGTTACAGGTGATTGGGTTTAGCGCAGTTTAGTTCAGCATGGCGAGTGACTGAGATTTTGAGTCCTTCCACTTTCCTTCTATCCCTGCCTTTCTATAGGTGCATGGAGCCTGCAGGGAAATTTATTAGGGATAGCACATTTTCAAAGATTTCAGTTAAGAGAAGTTGTAGGTAACCTTTCTGTCTTACCTTTATTTGCCAGGACCAGAAGTAACTCTGCTGAAGTTCTTAGAGTTGTATCAGTGTAAAACTTGCACCTTTTCTTCCCCTTGCATTTAATTCCTACAGCTCTTAGGCCTTGTGGAGTCATGTATTTTAAAACACAAGCAGGGACAAGTCTGGCTTTCTCTTGTTGCTCTCCTAGTACAAGGTTAATGGGAAAGCATGTGGTGTAATAATGTGCCATGGTAATCGCAGTTTAACGAAAATGTCCTTAAGACTGTGATGTCAACTAGAGTATTTTTCATATTTAATCTGAGTAGAAGTCAGTAACTCATCTCACGGGATACTTTTTGTTATGGCTTTTCTGTTGAGGTTCACCTGCCTTTGTTGACATTTGGCATGTATCAGTGAAGAGGCTTGTGTGAACCTACCTGCTGTATCATGCCTCTGAAAGCCCAGCAACTGCATATAGTGACGAATGGGAAGAAACACCATCTGGTGGAGCTGTCTCTGTGGTATTTTGCTTTGTAACAATAGTTCTGGAGTCCGGAACAGATGGGACTAAAAAGCACCCTCTGTCCTCTAAGACAGAGAAGATTTAAAATTCTATAGGCTACAGATTTCCCTGGAGGCTCCAAGTCTAGGGCAGTGGTAAAGTCACTCTTGTTTCATTCCTTCAAAACTGAGCAACTTAGGACGTCATCTTTGTACTGAAAGGGCACAATACTGGTTGTGGTTTTTTTCCTGTTTCAAGTTGCTAATTTCAACCTCCTGAAGATTCTGTCCAATGTGCCCAGCTTATTCAAACACAACCATAGTTGAGTTGTTAAACTCAAGGAAGAATTTCTTTACTGAAAGAGTAGTTGGGTTCTGGAGTAATGGGCTTCCTGGGGAGGTGGTGGAGTCACCATCCCTGGAGGTATTAAAAGAATGTGTAGATGAGGCACTTCAGGACATGCTCTAGTGGGATGACGAGGTGGTTTCTTTGTGTTTGTTGGGATTGTTGTTTGTTTGTTTGTTGTTCATTTGTTTTGGTGTTTTGTTTGGTTGGTGGTGGTGGTGGTTGGATGCAGTGATCTTAGCAGTCTTTTCCAACCATGACAATTCTGTGATTCCATGATTCTGTGAAGGCATTCTTTTATTGAACTGTTTGTGTAGTGAGGCTAGCCAGTTGCTTCTGAATACCCAAATTTTGCTTCTCAGCCTTCTTCAGGAAAAAAAACAAACCAAACAAACAAAAACAAAAAAAACCCCAAACAAACAAAAACCAAAAACCAGTTCCAGATTTATATAGAGTTAACTCGGGTCTAGTGGCCTTCTTAGCTGGGCAGGTATAAAGTGAGAGCAGGAAACCTCTGTGGGATGCATAATCTGCTCTTCATCTGAGCCCCTTGGCAGTGAGATGGGCATGACCCTTCAGCAATATTTTCAGGTTATCAGCACTGCTGGTGTAGCCAAGCACAGTGGTAATGCACTGCATAGTGGCTGCAATGGCGAACATCGTATTTGGTACAAGCAGATGAAGCCTGTAAAAAGCTAATGAGAAAGAAATGTAATTCCTCTTCAGCTTTGAGCTGCTTGTTATTAGCATTTACTTAGAAGAATAAGAGATTAGGAATATGAGGAGGAAGTGATCCAGCTTAATTTTTTCTTAAGTCGGAGAAAGAAATACCTGGACTGGGAAGACTCGGAAGGAGTTGTAAGGGACATTAGGGAGTAAATAACAGCCTATTGATGGTACTTATTCTACATTTCAATTCAAAAAAAACCCACACAGGAAAAAGTGGAAAATTAACTTCAATATTTTTTATGGCATGCATTTATCTTTAAAACATTTCCTTTTTGATGCTAGTTCTAGCAACCCTAAGTTGCAGTGGTCAGAAAGGCCTTTTTGTGGTAACATTTATGCCTATCTAAACATTACTAGAAATATTCATTTATGATAGTGAATCAGACTAATATACTGCTCAGGCTTCAAATAATGAGTAAGCAATGAATCACAATAGGTGAAGTACTTCTGGTTTTATGTTCATCTTCTGGATTTGTGGTACTGAATTGTGGGTATATAGATAGAAGTATATACACACATGCATGCATAAGTTATTTAGGGACTTTGCCTTCACTTTGTATCTTACTTTTTAATGAAGTATTCTCAGATTGATTAGACCTTTTTTTAAAGAAGTTATGAGAGCTATAAAATTATCTTGAGATTTAAAAGTACAGTAATTAGGGGTTGAATTATTTTGTGACACAAATTGGAGCAGTTTACAGAAGTGTTTTTAACTACATCAGTTAAAACTCTGAGGTCATATTAAAAGAAAAAAAAAAAAGACCCCCTTGTTTTATTTTAAAACATGGGTAAAATAAAATTTAAAGACCATTAAGAGGATTTCTGTACCAATCTCTACTATAAAACAAGGTAACAGAGATTAATCTGGAATTGAAAGTGCTGCTTAAAAGAAAGTCTCCCTGGGCTCACGGGTAAATATTTTGATAGGCCAAATGCATGTTTCCTGATTCAAGTGGATTCATTGGTGAGGATTCATCAATACAACAGACAACTACAGACGTGCAAAGTCACAAGCAGAATATGAAAAAAGAAATGGGTACGGCAGGAGGAGAAAGAAGTTCGATTCCAAACAAATGAAAACATTAGAGTACAGCTGCCAGATACTCCATGCAGGAGCAGGATGAAGCCAAAACTGAGCTTCAGGCATTTGGAACCTCCTCCAACCCATCTGTTTTTTATGAATATTAGTTGTTGCTTAGACATTAAGTATTTAGGGCATGTCTACACTGCACAGCAGTATACCCAAGTAAGCTGGCTGTGCAGTGTGGACAGAATCTGTGCCTGTCTTAGAGTGTACAGCGTGCTTCAGGCCCTCACTGATCTTCCACGCTCTAGCCCTTGTAGGTTCCCTGGGCTTGAGTCCATCAGTGCCATATCCCAAAACTGCAGAGCCTCAAATGATTGTATGCAGGTTGTTTTTTTCTTCTAAAAATCTTGAGTGGTGAAAAAACTGACTGCAGGTGGAACAAGGGATTCGAAATTCTGAAGCAGTGGGCTCTTAGCTGAGGAAATTACTTTTGATGTCCTGGTGAAAAAAAAGGTTTCATTTGCTTTACTTAATGGCTTTGAAATTGCCTGAATGAACAGTATTCTCCCCCCGCTTCCAACAGACAAAAATATATGTCTTAGAAAGATGTTGTCCGTAGAGGGCTAAATTCACTGTAAAATGTGTACCGAAGAGAGGCCCCTCATCAAAAGCATACGTACACCTTCAAATAAACCAAAGAATACTTACTGTTGCTTTACAGTACAGGGTACTATTTGAGGCACTGTATGCAGCTATTATATATTTTATTATTCCTGTGTTAATGCAGAAGTGCTCAGACTTCCCTGGTGAAGCTGTGACCCCATTGCTCCCCGAAATATTTTCTTTTTGCTAGAGAGCCTGTGTAATCAGGAGCATTTTAACAGGACTGAGCTCTTCAGAGCTGACAGTATGCTGCTGCACAGCCGACATTTGGTTATGGTGTTAAAAGTTTATGCCTGTGGCGAATACACAAGCGTGGCTTGCATTCAGTTGTTTTTGTCATTTTAGGACAGAGTGACTGGGGGGAGAGTATAAGGATACTGCATTGAAAGGAAATTGTCTCTGGAAGACAGTCTTTGAGTTGGCAGGAAGGAGAAATATGTTCCAGCGTGATTGTGGCTAAGCCAGGAGGATTGGTTATCTTGACTGCCTGACACTGACATTTGTGTGGTTTACCATATATAAACAGCTTTTTTAGTGTATATTTAATAATACCGGTTCAGTACTTGGGCAAAGTCTGGCTAAGGTAGTGGTGCGACATGACAAGCAAAGGAAAATCTAAAAAGACACCTCCAAAAAGGCTCAGATTTTGCAGTAGGAAGATGAAAGGGGATGGAAACAAAATGTACTCTTTAATTTTTTTGTATGCAAAGGGACACGCATCTGAGACTTACTGGTTTGTGAATAGTGAGGACACACATAAGCAAAAATCGGCGTGCAAACAGAAATTGCATAAAATTTAAAAAGTGGCCCATCTGGCCTAGTATTTTCTTTCCAGGAATTTCAAATAACATATGGTGAATAAAGAGTATAAAAAGAGGAAAAAATGCATAATATACTCCTACGGTATTCTACCTGTCCTCAGAAATTTGTTACTTGGGAATTCCAAAATCACAGTTGCCATCTTGAGTCTTAATCGTATTTGAGAGATCTCGGTATTGTGTGGTTGTGCAATTGCTTTTGAATTCGTTGGAGAAAATGTGACATCTTTACAGAATTAGAGGTGAGATCCACAGTACACACTTTGCTACCCTGGAGTGAGCTTTTGATACTGATCACCAAATTTTTCTATTTCACTGTAAAGCTGCACGGAGCACACAAGTGAGTTTCTTCTGAGGAAACTAAAGTGGACCTTATGCTCCACATGCATCTTTATTTTAAATGAAGCCTCTCTCTGAGACACATTGCCTGAGTACCCTGTTCCTCAAGAGACTCTGTAATTGGAATATACACAGTTTAGGAATAGTAATTTATTGCTTAATATATGCAATAGGTAAGCCTAAAAAGCTACCAGCTACCACTCATAAAGATGTGTGATCTGTTTCACAGTGGGCATCAGCCACATTGGGAAATGATGACCCTTCAGTGTGCCTTGCCAATCTTCAGTGTTGCTGAGTTGCCATCTCCTGATTCCTGTTGTGTGTGGCTGTTTGGTGGTTGGTTGGTTGGTTTTGGTTGTGTGGTTTTTTGTTGTTGTTTTTCCCCTCCCTTTTCTTTTTGGTTTGGTTTTGTTGGTTTTGTTGTTGTTGCTTCTTGGTTTTGGTTTGGATTGTCTTTTTTTGGTTGGTTGTTTGTTGTTGTTGTTTGATTTGGTTGGTTTGGATTTGTTTTGGGGGGGGTAAACCTTGGGGCTTTAACCCTTTAAAACCATGTTTCCTCTTGCTGAGCTAAAAGTCTTTTACCTTCACAACAATTACACTGCTGTATGTGCTTTTCCTTCTCTTACCTTGCATAATATTAAGTTACATAATGTTTCACACTTGCCTAACATTTCTCATGAATAAACCTGAGCAGAGGTTGCACAGATGGGCTATGCTTAGCTAGGTCTTGCCCCAAAGACAGTTGAGTCCCTGGGCTGAAGGGGGCACTGCCAGCAGTGAGAGTTCAGTCTCAGCACCACACAAGAACCAAACACCCAAGGTGCACATCATGCGGGTTTTAGGTCCTCAGTGCCAGTTACTTCTCATTGCTTCTGGTGCCAGTGTGGCATTCCTCACCTGTACACTTCCACCTACAGTATTTTGGAGAGAAGGGGAATGAAACAAAACCAGAACTGTTCATAGAGCCTAAGCTGTGGATATCAGGTGTCTGTAGAATGGGATCATGACATTTTCTTTTGTGTGTTGTGTTTCTTTCCTAGTAACACTTAGAATTTTTTTTTCCACTGTTAATGAGAAATGAGTTCACTTTCTTGTTGGCTCCCTCAAAGAACTCCAGCAGAGCTGGGAGACCTGGTTTCCTGCTGAAAAACCCCAACTGATCTTCACTGGTATATAACAGAATCACACTTAACAAATTACAAGATCATACATGCTTTTTTGGGTTACATTCCATGGATTTCATTTTTAAAGGAATAATTACTGCTTTTTCTCATAATGTACATGAATACCTTAATTAATTAGTATTTCTAACAAAAAGGGATACTATTACATACTTACTGTGTTTAATTCCTAATAATTGATTTGCTGTTGTTAAACGTAGCATCGATAACTGCAAAAGGATATAGAATACATAAGGACTATAAATATGCTGCAATTTTTAGTCTGTGCACAGAGTAATATCTCTAAGTCTGAGCTGTGACTTGACTGCTAAATATATTACAGTATAGAAGAATATATTTTAAGGCATTTTTATTAATTTGTTATGGTGAATGTACTATACACAATATATATAAATTAACTGTGGTGTATCAAATCAATTAGTATTCTTAATCATGAGTCTGAAGTTATTCTGAGCCCACGAGACATTCAGTAGATTTTTCGTTTTTGCAAAGCAATGTTTTGTGGCCTAAGTTTACAAAATACTGGAGAAGGCTATTTAAAAAAGGAAATATATCTTTTAAATTATTAATTGTAACATTATTGTAATTAAAAGCATAAAACTTAAGTGAAAAGCAATAAAAATCAAATTATAATTTTTTTCCTTCTTCTTGTTCCTTCTGGGGACACTGGAGCAGCTGTAATTACTGTATGCAAGCATTTAGGCTTGCCAGGGAAAAGCTAAATACATGTAATTGATAGCAACAGCTCAGTGTCTCAAGTGAGAAGAATGAGTGCTTGTGCTTACATCCAGTGATTGCAGCCAACTTTCCCTTCCCAATCTGCAGCAAGTGACCTTGCCATGGCTGCAATGAAAGATAGCTGTTCCCTTCTTGGGGGAGCAGAAAATGCATAAATCGAAAAGAATGTGGAGCTTATGGAAATTGGAGTTGCCACTTTCTAAATTAGGAAGCAGAAGCAAATGTCTCCGTAGTCTCAGTAATATCTCTGTGGGTGTGCCGACTGTGCCTCAGGTTGTAGCCTGTTGTCCATGAGATGGACACTCGGAAGAATATGAACCTAGATGTAGGGAAGGGATGCCTGTGTTTGTTATATGGCACATGCTATTCCCAGAAACAGGAAAGAAAGATGGTACTATACATCCTCTTTATAATCTCTTTCTCAGATTGGAGGCCATCAAGAGCACAGATGCCAGTTGAACTTCACTGGTTTAACAAGGGAAGTCAGGGCAAGATAGCCAGAAACAGGATGCATACCCAGCATGGATCCTCCCTGCGCATCTTTCTCCAAGCAGCCATTTGGAGACAGTGTGAGCCGCAGGTCACTTCTGATCCATCATTTTCCATAACCACCAAAAGTCTAAATTTCTGTTAAGCTTTTGGCTTCCTCAGCATTCAGTGACAAGATTATCTATTTCTTTAAAGTCCAGTGCCTGATGATATCACTGATTATTTTTCAAGATACAGTGAATAATCACTCTTCTGCATCTCATTCAAAAGATTATAGACCTCCTAGCATTATCAGTCACTTCTATGAAACAAGCACAAGTTTATGCAGTTCTTGTGTGGAAGATGTTCCATACCCCTAGTTGTCTTTTTTTCTTCATCTCCGTAATTACTCAAGTTTTGCTTTTTTCCTTTAGAGTAAGATAGGCCACAGTGGCATCTAGATAATAAAGGTGGGCACAGCGTGACCTTACAGAGCAGCGTAATTAAGTTTCTGTTCTCCTGAATTAGAAACATCAGTCTTGGAGGCTAGATGCAAGCTGAGAGCAGTTCTTTTGAGTTAATCTTCAGTGTTTCAATCAGTTGGACTAGCTACTGAGAATAAAAATTTGTGACCTGTGGTGCAGGCTGGGAGTACTTACAGAAAAGGGATGTGATCAGTAGTTGCTACAAGAAAGAAAAGCAGTTTATTCCCTCAAGAAAGTGGCAGTGTTTGCTAGAAGCTAGCTGGGAATTCAATGTAGCTCTTAAATAATAACAACCCTATTGAATTCAAGATATTTAGTGTATGAGCTTTTGTTGTAGGGCTTATCTTTAAATGCATTGGGTAGATCTCCTTGGGTCATCAACGCTGTGATGTCAGAGAGGTTTCTGTTTTGTACGATGCGTTTTCCCACTGTTGACAAGATGTTTCTATGCTTTATCAAGGCTAAACTTTCTTCGGGTGCAAAATAGTTCTTTAGTGTTACTCACAAGGATGTTTGGTACATTGCATCAAATGTATCACTGTCCATGTAGATACAGGAATTTGGATGGTTCTTGTAGAAGTGAACTTCTGTTTGCTGGTTGTGGAGATGGCCATCAAGCCTTACATTTGCTGCCCTGGTGCGAGATGGTTCCGGTGGCAGCATATGTTTGTGTGAGGAGAGTCTGCTTCTAGCAAGGAGCTTAACAAAGCTGAGGGATTGCTTCAGCAGTAGGAGCAGATGTTCTGGAAAAAAAAAACAAACATGAGATAGGATTATTTTTCCATGTAAGTTATTGTGAAATGATCTTTTTGTATAGCTTCCCTAGGAAGGTTGTATGTGGCATCTCTGGATGTATGACAGTGTGAGGCTTCTTTTTCCATCAAAGTAAGTTCACACATGACACTTGGAAATCTCATTTAAAGCTGCCCATTAGAGTTAGTATACTTAACACCCCTTATCCTCTCAACATGGTGTAGCTGCATGACATAGTTAGGTTGAACTCAAAATTATTGTTCTTGGCTTGGAGTAAGCTTTGAAGGCTGCTGCTACTGCTCTGAACAGAAGAAGAGTCATGAAGCCTGAACACTCTTTAGTTTTTTCCACATATACGAGATACCATTGATTATAAAACTGCCATTGCCTTGATCTAGAAGTCATCACAGCTGCAGCATGACTAGTAGTATTATCATATCTAGTTCCCTTTTTGACCACTGCTAAGAACTAGATTGATATTTTTAGAGATCTTATTCATGATAAAATGGGAGTGGTGAGGGGTTTTGATATGATATGGCAAAATATCTGAGGGATCCATTCGGTACCCTTGTTCCATTGTCAAAACCAACCCCTTATGCCTGTGCTTTGTTTTTCTTTTTTAATGCTTATTAATCTACAAAAAGAGATTCTGGAAAGAGAGAATATTTGACAGTATATGAGCTGAGGCCACATGCAGGTCTCTAGTGTCCATTACTTTGCTAGTTTCTGGGTTCAGCTTCTTTACAGAGCCTGTGTCAGCAGAAATGGATGCTTCATTATAGTGCTTATATGACTAGACTGGTTTTTCCCTTCTTTCCAGATTTACCACTGTACTGAAATAAATAATCTGAAGAGTGTAAAGATACCATCTTCATTATAGCTATATCCTATGTATGTGAAAGTAAGGTGGTAGCATGATTGAATTCTGAAGCAAGGTAACTGTAGAGGCATGAATTTTGATGGTTTCCAGCTGTAGCTTTTAGGACACATCTTTTGCAAATACTTACCACAAATCTAAATAGCAAGTGTATATCCCATTTTTTGGGGGGCAGTAAAATTCATGGTGTTCTAAAACATGAAGATAATAACATACAATAAGGAAATTTTCAATCTGTGTTGAGAAGAAACAAGATTAGATACAGCAGATGATATTCCTGGACGCCTGTTATACCTAATTTAAAGCAAAAGAAAATATGTTGGTAGGATAATTGCAGTGGAGTGGTTGTTAGCTGTAAAATTTTATTTTCTTCCTTCCCTTCTTTAAGTGTCATTGAGGTTTACTGAACAATTTCAACTTCCGAAAGTTGTAGGGATGATAAAAGTGAAAAGTGAGCTAAAGAAAAGTGTTAACAAGAGAGTATTTTGAACTCCTAGTACTGCCATTTCCAAACTGTGCAGCCTGATAAATGCACGTGCAGTGGCTTTTCTTTGACACACCAGTGACATCCAGCGGTGGCATCCACTTTGACAACCCCCAGTCTGTCAACTCGTTCATTACCCAAAGATCTTTAACGCTCAGCCATTTGAAGCTGGCAACTCAGGATTGTTTTACTTCCTGACCCAATTCAGCTTATCTTTGTTTTATTGTTTTCATTTTGGTAGAACAGGATTTCTTTTATTGCTGCCTTGACAATGAGGTTCAATGAATGCCTCCAGCTGGCATTGCCTTTTTTGTTGCTCTGCGTGATATCCTAATTGACATAGTACTCTGGAATCTGCTTGAGATTATGAACTGCATACTTTAGTAAAAGACTCTAGGATCATTAAGATTGCATAGTTGACTTCCTGCAGTGCTTATTAAGGATGAATTCATGTTTATTTGTAGTGTTGACAACAGAAGCTGAAACTGCATATCCTTCTACTTTATGTAATACAAATCTTAAATCTCAGCTGGTTACAAACTGTTATTCCTGTATTAAATTCTCTTCAGGTTTGTAATGTTCTGTGCTCCATTTTGTCTCTTTACTCAACATTAGCACAAGACAAATGCAGTTAGAATGTTAATTGTCACACTTACTAGAAGATAATTTCATGGCACTAACACCTGTCTGGCATTCAGCTGCCCTCTAGGTGTATTATATCAATTAGGACTGACTTGTTTTTAAATGCAAACATTTTCAAAAATCATTTTAGCGGTTTGTGAGGTTGTCTTTTCCTGTTGGAGATGTAAATGAGAGCAGAATCTCCTTCAGTTAAATGCTAGATTCTTCTCTCAGCAATTTAGTGTTGTTGGGTCTGTGTACTTTCAGCAGAACTGAGAAAATTATGTTGTAGTAGACCTTTTCATTAAAAAAAAAAGAAACCAACCTGAAAGTAGCAGCTCAAACAGAAATTATGGGGTTTTATTTGCCTTTTCCCCAGAGGTTCAGTCTTTCTGAGATTTTCATAAAGAAACCATTTCTGCAAAGTAGTCATGTCTTTATTGCCATTTTTCAGCATCACTGTTTTCTTGAATGATATCATCTTTCTGAGGGAGCCATAGCTGAGACTGTGTAGAGATGTGCTAAGTATAGAAGATGAAAAACAGACTAAATCAGAAATAGTTGGAGAACACTGATTTTTATAAGCTCTTTGTCTTACCCTTTGCAGGTTTTCTTCTAAAATGAGTAGAAGGTACCCATCCTATCATTTTTGATAGGGAAAAATATTAAGAGCTAGGGACCAGGCTCATCGTGTCTAACTTTATACATCTAAGTGAGGTGCTCGAGCTATGTGTATAGTGTGCTTTGACCCTCTAGGAGGGGGCAAGGTAAAGACAATCAGGTACATACCTGCTAAGAGTTTTAGATCTTAGGTAGGGTAACCTGTTTTCTCAAAGTGCAGATCTCTGTCCTACAACTATAGATGGTGTCTTGAATTACTCAGCTCTTAAGTTCGTCCTATCAGGGCTTTGAGATTTTCCAGGGTACTGGCCTTTGCTTCTAGATTATGCAACCATAAAAAAATCATATTGTAAAAATCACCCATTAAAATGCAATTTCCCAACCATTAACTTGATTAGGTTGTTAAGGGGGAAAAAAAAAAAAAGTTTAAAAACATCAGCTGGTTTTATTTCCATTTTCAAACCATGAATTTTTTTTGGAATAAATACTTAAACATAGTTCTTTTCTACTGAGTCCATAGAGCATGTAAATAGTTACTATGAACTATAGGACTACAGCTTCTATAGCAAAACCTGTGATTTGTGCTGGCTGTTTATAGCACAGTTACACAGTTATAGTGATAACTAGTGATCTATATATGAAGCGGAACAAAAACTCCAGGAGAGAACTTTAGGTCTATACCCCACACATCAGGACCCTGTAGCAACGTAGGCAGGTTTCTAAATTATTTATCAAACTGTTAGCATTTTTAGTTCTGCTGGATGGAACTGTTTTAACAGTAATAATTTAGTGGAGAAATCCATTGGCACAGGAAAAAAACCCACAAAGTAAAATCTAACACTTCTTTATTGATGAAATAAAAGTCTTTTGTAACAACACTCAAGTCTGCTCATATTCCCAATCCCGACATGGCAGATCCCAGCACTAAACATATAACATCAGCTGGGAGAAATGCCCCAAAGAGCAATTTTAAAAATATCTTTGTCTTCAAATGTGCTATTTTACATTTATTACCTATTTATATTCTATATATGACTGCACTGCAAACCCAAGAACCAGTATTTGTTTGATTTAATGTAATGTTATAATTCTATCTCAATTATGTGAAATACTATAATGTTTCATTCCATATGAAACATATGCAAGGGGAAATATATGAAACAAACAAAAAAACCCTCACAACACTAGTTTTGTCAGGAAATCTTACCAAGATTTCCTCTGCTTAAAACATATTCCAAATCCTAATAGGTTAATGCATTACAAGCATTAGCACACTGGGAGTAGACAGCCATTCTATGCATCAAGGAAAAAAAAATCTACATGTTCAGTGTAAGAACTTCTAATTCTGTAGTTCTTATCCTTTTATTTTCCACATTCTCCTCTCCATTTCAACAACATTACTAAACCTTAAAACTCTACATGCAGGCAGCTCCTCTGCAGCACAAAAGCATGCTGTCTTAACTTTATTAGCAATAAGTAAGTTTTGTCTGACTGTTGCTATTGTCTACAAATAGAAGAGTAGGGGAAGAATAACAATGAGTTTCTGGACACATGATGGAAATTAAGAGTTTGTTTATTCTTTCTGGAAATAGGTAGGGTTGGGTTTTTTTCCTCCCAAAAGAGATACAAAAATTAAAACCAAAATTTCTATAGAGAAATTTTAGTTCTAAGAAAAAGGAAAACACCAGACTCACCAGCAGAGATACTCTTCAGAATTGTCTTTGCATTCATCTCATGAATTTAACATTGCACATGTTAAAATTAAAGCAATTAAATAATTTGCAGTGACAAAGGACTTGATTTTAAGAGGTGCCAAACATCTGTAATCAATACTTGAGACCCATTGGAATGAATCAGGTTGTGAGAATCCCTGGAAGTTGCTGTTTGGCTTAATCCAGAGAGATGCCTGACTCCTGCTATTCCTACCACTGTCAGGAAAAAATGCATTCTGTATTGCATTATAAAATTTCAGTCTGCCTTCATGACTGAGGGCTGCACATTCTCCCAGAGCTTTAAAGAGAAGCTGTGAGAGTTTCAGACTGTCCCTCTATCCTTAAGCTTCTTTAGCAAGAAGTAAATGGGATTTATTAGACAACCTATGGTGATTTAAGTAATGTCCATACACTACAGTTCATGTAGTGTATGATATGATTTTTCCACACAGATCCTTAAGAAAATTTCTATTTTATAATACTTAATTATTGAAATACCTTTTGCTAATTTTCAATCTCATTTGTCCTTCACTACAAGGGTGGTGTGTCACTGGAATAGGTTACCAGGGAAGTTGTAGATGCTCTGTCACTGGATGTTTTCAAGGCCAGGTTGGATGGGGCTTTGAGCAACCTGGTCTAGTGGGAGGAGTCCCTGCCTGTGGCAGGCAGGATAGAACTAGGTGATCTTCAAGGTCCCTTTCCAGGTTTTCATCCTCTAGAAGATGCTCTTTCATGACAACATCTTACATTGGCTCATGACTGCTGCAACCAATCCCTGGCAGAACAGTGAGAGCTGGCCTCCTGGAAGTGAAGTATTTGAGGCAGGCACAGGCCAGTCAGGGCTTGGCAGCTATGACAGGGTAGGTCTGGTTACTTCATCCTGGAGCTTGTTTTGGTGATGAGCTAAGGGAAGCTCCAGACCCCTGAGGCCCCAGAGGAAGTCAGGATGAAGGAGGAGTTTGCCTCAGTTGATGATGACTGGGTTAGGGACCAGTAAAGCAATCTGGACATCCATAGATCCATGGGTCCTGAAGGGATGCACCTGCAGGTGCTGAGGGAGCTGTCAGAGGTCATTTCCAGGTCACTCTCCATCATCTTTGGTAAGTCGAGGGGAATAGGAGAGGTGCCTGAGGACTGGAGGAAACTAAATGTCACTCAAGGCTTCAAAAAGGCTAAGAAGGATGACCCAGGTAACTATAGACCGTTCAGCCTCACCTCCATCCCTGGAAAGGTGATGTAACAATTTATCATTGGCATTGTCTCTAAGCATTTCAAGGATAAAAGGGTCATTAGGAGCAGTCAACATGGTTTTACCAAGGGGAAGTCATATTTGACCAACCTGATAGCCTTCTATGAGGACACAACCAGGTGGATAGGTGATGGCAGAGCAGTGGATGTGGTTTATCTTTATTTCAGTAAAGCATTTGACACCATCCCCCACAGTATCCTTGCAACTAAACTGAGGAAGTGTGGTCTGGATGATCGGGCAATGAGGTGGATTGTGAAATGGCTGAAGGATAGAAGTCAAGAGAGTTGTGGTCAGTGGGACAGGATCTGGTTGGAGGCCTGTATCTAGTGCAGTCCCTCAAGGGTCAGTACTGGGACCAGTACTATTCAATATAGTCATCAACAACCTGGGTGAGGGAACAGAGTGCACCATCAGCAAGTTTGCTGAAGAACAAAACTGGGAGTGTGGATGACAGACCAGAAGGCTGTGCTGCCATCCAGACCTGGACAGGCTGGAGAGTTGGGTGGGGAGAAATTTAATGCAATATAACAAACGCAAGTGTAGAGTCTTGCATCTGGGAGAGAACAACCCCAGGTACCAGTATAGGTTGGGGACTGACCTGTTGGAAAGCAGCGTAGGGGAAAGGGACCTGAGAGTCCTGGTGGACAGCAGCATGACCATGAGCCAGCAACGTGCCCTTGTGTCCAGGAAGGCCAATGGCATCCAGGGGTTAGTAGGTCAAGAGAGGGTCTCCTGCCCCTCTACTCTGCCCCATCTGGAATATTGTGTCCAGTTCTGAGCCCCTCTGTTAAAGAAAGACAGGGAACTGCTTGAGAGAGTCCATTGCAGAGACACAAAGATGATTAAGGGAGTGGAACATCTCCCTTATGAGAAAAAGGTTGAGGGAGCTGGGCCTCTTTAGCTTGGAGGAGACTGAGGGGTGACCTCATTAATGCTTATAGATATGTAAAGGTGAGTGTCAAGAGGATGGAGCCAGGCTCTTCTCAGTGATGTCCAGTGGTAGGACAAGGGGCAAGAGGTGCAAGCTGGAACATAAGAGGTTCCACAGAAACATAAGGAGAAACTTCTTCACGGTGAGGGTGACAGAACACTGGAACAGGTTGCCCAGGGAGGTTGTGGAGTCTCCTCCTCTGGAGACATTCAAATCCCACCTGGATGCGTTCCTGGGTGACATAATTTAAGTGATTCTGCTCTGACAAGGGGGTTGGACTAGCTGATCTTTTGAGGTCCCTTCCAAACCCTAACATTCTATGATTCTGTGAATATTTCTCCTTTACTGCCAGACATAAGAACAAAACAGACTGTAGGATCTAGCTTCCATCACTGGTGTCTTTTTTGTCTTAATTGTTTTTAGTTTGTTTTGGCATTTGTAACGCAGATGATAATCATGAGCAGAATGTTAATTTATCCCTGCAGAATTTACAGCTTGTTTCTTTGGGTTCATGTGCATCTTGCCTTGCATTGAAGAAAGCTATAGATGTCCTAAGGTGGTTTATCTTTGGAGAATTATATGACCTTGTACGTTTGAAGTGGATAGAGTTCTGATTTACTCTTATGATATTTTATTTTAAATTGTAGAGTCAGACCTTTTTATTGTGCTTTTGTAAAAGAAGTAGTTGCTCTTCTGAGACATTTAAAAGGAAGCATGTGTGAAAAATCCTTCACTGAACAAGGAAAAACTACAGGCTCAAGAGGGAGCTAAAAGGCCTTGTACCAATTACCTATACAGAAATAAGTTTCTTCTTTTTATTACCCCTAAACAAAGGTTCATGTTTATGTGGTTACTTTACTAGGAAAGTATTTGGCCAGGTCTTCAGGCTTACCCAGTCTGATTTGGTGTCAAAGGGACATGACAATGATGGTATTAATAGGTTGATAATACAAAGAACCTTGATATAAAAAAACATGGCAGATGAATTATTAGTTATTCCTAAAAAGACTTTTTCAAGTGATATAACATTCTGGAGTAAAATACAGCATAGAGCTGTATGAGGATTCTCAGTCAGCCTGAGCCCTGTACAAGACTTTAGCTTTGGAAGCAAGAAGAGGCTGGACTGCTAAATGAATCATCTGCACCCGAATGAATGTTACTGTGGATCTATACTTTTTCTTGAGCTGAGTACTACAAATATTTCTAAGAGTTTTAATATTATTTGGTTATTACATACAAGTATTCGAATTCCTGCAAGTATGGAAAACATAGGATTATTGCTAGGTAGTGGAACGCTTTCTCTTACTCTGTACAGAGTAATGACAGCTAAGTATTGTCAGAACATCACCTAAAAGGGGATTGACTTTTTTCCTTCATTTTTTAAAATTGTAAAAAAAACCCCCTAAAATAAAAATGTAAAGAAAAAAAATTGTATGTTAGTATGAGTAAAGATAGAATGTTTTTAACGCTTCCATTGTCAAATACAGTGATGGAATTTTTACAAGCAGGGTTGTCTTTAAATAAAGAAAACACGGACATTTTTCCTGCATCTGTTTTATTGTATATAAACTTTTGTCTCTTTTTGTTATATATATATATTTTTACAGGCAATTTGACAGGGGTATTGTAGAGTATCTTATATACTAGCAGTAGACAACATCAAATAATGTTTATCTCTAAAATAAACCTTTGAACAGCTACCTTTGTGATGAAAATCATCTTCTCTTGTAAATGCTTGGTAGGTCAACGCAAGCTATGAAAGGTGAACCCATTGCAGAAAGTTCGGAAATAGTGTGCACATTGGCTTTGTTTTGCTGAAACCAGGATAAACAAGCTTGGCATTGATTGGGGTGTTAGGAACTGAGCAGTCCCCAGCTGCTTTCATGACGTAGGAAACTTGCTAGCAGACTACAAAAGCATGAATAATGCTTCAGTGATCACCCTGGAGGAGTTCTCTGGCTTTTCAACTGTAACTTGCAAGTTTGGCTGGCAATAAACAGTAATAGTCCTCTGACTGACAATGCTTACACAGAGCACAGCAAAGTTTTAAACTTTTAATTTACTTTTATTTTCTGAAGACATGCACAGAATGAAGGTATGTCTTTGATGTGAAAATTAGCCAGTTGTCCTCAGAGAACACCATCTTAACCTAAATGTACTAAACTGTTGAATGCAGTAAATTCGGAATGGTTCTCTATGACATCATACTGGATGCAAATTGTTATGGTCTATAAAAATTAGCTATTCTGAGTCTTTTTTCCCCTTGTATACAATCTCATCTCTTTGCTTGCCTTTAGAAGGATATCGTGCAATCTGCATGGGCCTGCAAGAACAGGCTGTTCTGCAAAGGGAGGCAGGGGCAGTGTCCTCAATGAGGCCACCCCCTCTTTATTCTGGCTGCTTCCCCAGCTTGGAAACACATGGATCAACTTATTACAGTCCCTGTTTCCAAGCCTGCCTTGACAACATTCCCCACTCATCTTTCATACACACTCACACAAACATACAAATTCTTTTGTTTCTTCTCACTTAAACCATGCTCATGTTCAGATGTGCATGTACATAGACATATGCCTCTCTGTCTATAACTGAAGAAGAGCAGATGAGGTCCAGTGACAGAAACCAGGAGCTGGGCAAGCATCTGGATTGCTAGAGAGGCTCTCGATGATGAGGCAAGTCCAGGGTCAAGTCAGCAAGGCAAGGTCAGGGCTGGGCTCAGGTAGCCTGCAGCGTTGCTCAGGCAAGAGCCTGAGCTCAACATAACCTCCCACCCAAGGAGCTGCCAGCATGTGCATGAGTGGAGGCCCGAGGGAGGCTTCTCACAGCCCTTTCTCATAACTGGGCTGTGAACCCTATGAACTGTGTTCAAATACTTGTGCAAAATACAGAGATACAGAATAACAAAAGTTACTTTTATAAGGGGCATTCCCACTATTTGTGGTAAGCATTGATTTTTTTGTGTGACAGAAATTGGACTAACTGTGTATTTCTGAGCAATTTGTTTTAGGCTTCTTAATGGCAAACTTGGCCCAGCAGTCATCTACCAATGCCTATATTCCATGAGGTCAGTTGAGCCCTCAACCCCCCCCCAGTAAATACTTGATAAATGTAAACTTCACACTCAAATCTGTTTTAAGGTTTAAGAGTGTGTATAGTTCTAATTTTCTTTTATATTAATATTAATCCAATGTTTTGAACTTTGAAATATATTGATACAACAAAATCTTGCATGTTAATATTATAGCTGAAATCAGGTGAATTTTAGGGTACCAAATATTCTGTATAGACCCCATTTATAAAACTAATAGATGGTTGACTTCTTTCCAAGTAACCTTCAGCCATACTATAAGAACACAATTAATGCTTTTAAGACCATTTTCAGTTTTTATATTTATTTTTTATTAGATAATTTGTTGTTGTTTGCTTGTACTAGACTTAGTTTGTCATAGGAATTCATGCCATATGTGTTTCTTCTTCAAAATATATATAAAATGCCATGAAAGTAACATGATTAAAGTCTTTATTATTCCTTTTCTCTGATACAGGTTCTCATTTAACATATAAAATGGTGTAAGAAATATAAGCTTGCTTAGATGATAACTATATTATGAGAGAGAGTTTTCTGCTGAAAACTCATGTGGCCGATGTGTTTCTACATCATTAGTTAGGATTTAAGTAAAAGTTAATCTGTTAATGCAGAGAAAAAAAAATGTATGTAATTAATTGCGCTTTTTTTGGTGAGAAATTAAAAATGATTTCTTATACTTCTGCATGAATTTCCTAGAATTAGAGTTGTTCTTCTAACAGTCTCATTGGACTACGCAGAAAACATCTTAATTTTGGGGAGATCTCTTATGTCTGCTAGTTCTCAGCTATGAAATTTGTCCCAAATAGCTGCTTGCATGATTTTTTTAGTGCACAGATGTGAACCTAGCATGGGACTGGGTCCAGTACAGTAGGATGGACAACACTTCATTGTCAAACTCATTATCCTTTGGAGTAAAATGGACATTAGAAAACAAGGAGTTCTGTGAGCAGCAGAATTTAGGAAATGTAGCTTGCTGTAGCTTTGTGTGCTCTGTTTGAATTATCCGATCCACAGTGAACTGCCAGCCCCCAACAAGCTTCTCCCATGGCTGAGGTGTCCTTGAGTGGCAACTGTCTCATGCAGGTTCTTTGTTAGTGTGGCTGTACACTGTTCTTGCCATTCCCTTAGGGGTGGTGCTTACCAGGTCTGCCTCCTACACCTGACACTTTTAGGAAAGTAATTTATTTATGTCCTGCAGACTTCTGTCGCCTTTGGTTTAAAGACAGAATTTGGTTGAAATGCCTGTGGTGAATGTGTAGGGGGAAGAAACTGTCAGACAAGAGACACACAAGCAGCTTGCTTGCTTACAGCTACTTTCCTTAGGAAACTGGCCTAAAAAGAAGGAAAAGCATACATAAGAGAAGCATTTTCATCATACCTGGTAGACAGAAGTCTGTTAACAATCTAATATTTTCTCTCTCTTCTTTTTTTGGCTTGTTCTTCTGGCAGGAGGTCTTGTGAGCTCTTGGAATTAGGATCCACTTGCATTACTTACATTTTTGTGAGCTTGTTCAGTACCAGCTCTTGTTTTCCTCTAATAATTATCTCTATACCAGTTCTGGAGGGCAGACAGAAGCACACCTTTGGATATTGTAATTTCCTTCTGTCTTGTAGGTCTGGCACTCACTCACTGTCACATTTTCTGTGCTAAAGAATAAGAATACTGATGTAACCTTCTTTTTACCAGAAATTAAGTTTTAGGGGAAGTTGTTTTGGTTTGGTTTTTTTGTTTGTTTGTTTTGTTTGTGGTGGGGTTTTTTTGGTGTTTTTGTTTGGTTTGTTTTTTATTTTGGTTTGGGGTTTTTTTTGACATGTGATAGTGGTTTATTTTATTTCTCATGGAATATTTTGAAAAAAGCTGTTAGGTTTCTGTGTTGTGGGAAGCAGGATACCAGACATGTCGGAGGCTGCAAATACTTTAAGTTGCTTGAGGATCTGCTTCTGTTTAATCTGGGTAACATAAATAACTCTATCCTGATAGAGATACTTGTTTTATGAGTACCCAAATCTGCTGTTATTTACTGTCAGATGCAAAGTCAGGAAACTCAGTGGGATGCAGGATGAAGAACAGGATGCAGAGGAGCTCATGAATACATAGTCTTGAGCTGCCTACCATCCCACCCTTGCAGAGGCTAGCCTCCAGTGGCACTGTCATTTTCTTTCACAAAGGACTTAGATTTTATACCCATTCCAACCAGAAGATAAGCTGCTGACAGAAAGCGGGTAGTTTTCAATTATGTTTCCCTCCACTGCATTTTTACATATAGATAAATCAAATGCCTTATGCTATGAGTTATAAAGCCAGCAACACCATATGTACTGGCAAGTTTTCTGCAGACTCTGAAGGACAGAAAGTATGTATTGAGTTAGGACTGCTACTCATTATATAGTCTACAAGTTTGTTGTGCTCTAAGCTGTTACACATGGTAAAATTTCATCCCTGGGAGAGATCTTTGTCATCCGCCCATCATTCTTCACCCAGCTGATGAAGTGGGTGGGCAGTTTATGAGCAGGCTCCAGAGTAGGAGTTGCCACATACTGAGGCTCACCATCAGGACTGTGCAGTAGTCAGCTTCGTACTAAATCTGTATCCTTCTTCTAAACCCACGTTTATGGGATAGCATGAAACAACTATCTTGTTTGGCACAAGGCAGCGTAAAGCAAAAGTTTGGGAAACCTTTGCAAGAAAGGAACTGTATCTAATCCAGTTTGATATAGTAAGCAGCATATTATTAAGTCAAATCACCATCTTTATTCCATTTTTGTTTACACTCTTATCCCTAAGGCCAGTACCTTTCCCTCCTATGGGCAAGCTGTGTACAGTTTTGTAATTGGAGGGATCAGTAACCATTTCCTCTGGTCCCTCCCCTCTTCCACCCACAAGTTCATGCCAGTACTTATGATGAAAAAGATGCAGCGCTCCATTAAAACCCAAATCACTGAAATAATGAGCTGGAATAACTTGCCAGGGGCAAAGTGTGTTTCATTAAGATACCAGAAAAGATCCATAGACCAGGTCCTCAGGGGCCTAGTCTTTGCATTTACTCCCATCAAATGCAAAATCAAAGTACAACTATGAGGATGCTCTCCTAATTTTATTTTGAGGCTTGTCTTTCTTGTAACATTGTATCCACTATCCATCCAGTTTTGGGGGTTTTCTGTCATCTTTCCGTCTTCCTCTGTCATGTTTCTTCTTCCTTTTTTTCTTTTTTTTTTGAAGTGATGATGGTTGGCTGACAAGGTAATTGGCTCCCTGTCAGGTCAGTTCAAGGATCTGCAATTTATTTTTGCCTGTCACCTGTTGAAAAGGACTGAAGATTCCTTTTCTGCCAACAAAGGAATCCATTAATAGCACAAAAGCAGCAGCTGCATCATGGCAAGGATGCACAACAGTTATATACATCACCCTCTATCTGCTTCAAGATGTTAGGACAGAATGTTGCCTTTTAATTTTCTACTTGGGGGGGGGAGTCCATATAGTGCTTAAAATTGGCTGCTATCTTTTTTTAATGCCTGAAATTACATTTCTTATCCCACAAAACCTTCTTGAAAAAATGATTTAAAACCAAACAAAAACATACAGCTAAGATGTAGTCCTAGTTCAGTGCTGCAATGCTTCAATTTTTATGCTCTGTAACCTTATCCAGAAGGTCTAGTGGTAAATCAGGTGGCTTCTCAAGACATTTTCAAAATCTGAGATTCACTGAGGCTGACTTGGCTGAGAATTCAGGTTATTGTCTGAAGCCATAATGGTCTTACTGATGCAGAAAAAGAGCAGCAGCAGCCAACATGTTGGTCATTTCTTTCCTTATCCTCCAATTGTTATATTGTATCCAGAAACATTGCAAATATAATTGGTTGTGTTGTATTTCAGTTTTCATTAAGAGGAAGGAGAACTAATGAAAATAAAAGCTCAAAGATTTATAAGTTGATTACAGACAAGAAATCTGAAGAATGCTGTGGTAATTTTTTTTAAGCTTTGTTTATTCTGTTCTTTGTATGCAGCATCACACTGACCTTTGGGAGGATGCTTCATACTGAGACAGTGTTTTCATTATCTGTTAGCCTTCTTTAGTCTCTGCCAAATGCTGGTAGAGATGGGTTTTCAGGCACCCATTCCAGTGATGGTATTTCATATACTCTTTTCCTTGGCTTTTACTCCTTTCAGAGTATTTTCTGTCCTGGTAACCTGGTAACATCAGCAGTGCATGCAATGTGGTATGTTGAGCTAATTGCCAATTAAATAATAGGAAAGGCCAAGATCTAACAGAAAATCATTGTGCACAGTTCATTAACTGCATTTCAGAGAACCAAAATCATGCCATACAATTTTTAAAAACAGATTTAAGGAATGAACTTTATCTTCCTTAATACTGAAATGTTAATGCAGAGCACAATGGAAAGACACTCGGTCAAGCAGTTCTGTGCCTTGACAGTTCTTCCCCCTGCTCCCCAGGTAAATGTCTGTACAATTCAGTAATTTCTGTGGATTAGTTTTATCTTCTCTGTGAGAATGGCTTTAAAAAAGACATGGAGAGTCTCAAAAATATCCTAGTGCTGTGTGTAAATATGCCTCCTCTGTTTACAGTAAACTAGGAAATACTAAATAAGGTTGAGGAAAACACTGCAGATGCCTTTTAGGCAAATATAAAAATATCTCAGCGGCTTCACAGAAAAATAATGAGAATAATGAAAGTACCAGAAAGTGTGCCTTATGGTAAGGGTGCATACCACGGTGTGCTTAACTTGCAAAGATTCAGCAAATACCTACAAGTAGTGTTAAAGTGCTTTAAGAGGAAGCTTTTGTTTAATAAATAAAGATATAACAGGGCTTGTTCTTGATGCTACTGCTTGCTAGTGCTAGATGGATTTGGACAAGAAATGGAACGAATGTGCTTGAATATAGGCAAAAATGGCCCAAAATGAAAAATGAGACATAAGAAGTGAGCTGTGTTTGGGGAAGGAGTGGAAGTGTAACAGGTCTGAGAGTGAGCAGCATTTTGTCTAGAGCAATGGGGTTTGAAATGTCAGTGCTAAGTGCATAGGTGGGAGTGGAGAGCCCAAAAAAAAAAATTTGATAATTACAGGTTTTATACTAGACCTAAAAGACAATTGTGAAAATCTTTACCTTTAACAATTGAAGTATTAAGATGAAAATTTCTCAAAATAAGCTCTTTGACATATGGTCTATAGCATAAACTTAAAATACACCACAATGCTTGTTTTTTAAGATAGAAACAATGACATTTTTAAGATAGAAAAATCTAACCATAATACATCAAGATGTATTTTTAATCTTGCTGCTGATGGAATGCTGAGTGGCTGCTGGTTATAAAGATCTTTTTAAGGCAGGTAGTTTATTTCTGTGTGAATGGAGCATCTTTCAAGATAATTCATAACCCAGTATCATCTTAAGATCTTCTGTTATTGATATAGTTACTATCAAAAAGGTATTTTACAATCAGTTCTTTATGTATTTTTGATCTCTTGGTCACAGCTTTGTTTGAAGTTTTCACAGTTTGCAGTTTTCACAGCTGTTTGTAGAATTCAAATGGGAAGTAGGTTGGAGGTTTCTTGATTGTTAGGAGTGATAAACAACAGGGAACAAGGCTTGCCAGTGTGAAAACACAGAATCTCGTTCTTGGGGAAACACTGTGCCAGAACATGATCATCTGCCTTTTTTATGCTTCTCAAGTTCTTAAAAGACTGTGACAGCTCAGAGGTAGGTGAATAAGTTTCAACCAGCAGCCTCAGTGCTTATTCAAGGACTTGCAAGAAAGTATTTAGTAGTTATGGAAGACATCAAGAATTGGGAATGCCACTGTATTCTTTGCCAGAATTCCACAATATGTCCTGTCTTAATCACTTCAGAATCAATTTCCAGCTTTTTGTTTTTATTATGCTTTTCTCTAATAGATTAAAGGACTCTTTTGTCTCCAGTATTTGCAACCAATACTTACATCCTGTAGCCAGGATGTTCCTCAGTCATCCCCTTGCTATGCCAAACAGGTTGAACAAGGAAAAGTTCTTGCCATAAGGCATTTTCTCCACTCCTTTTATATGCGTATTTTATGTCTCTCTACATTTTTTTTAGTCTCTTTTAATAAATATAATCCAGCATCATAAATGTTTGCCCAGTACGAGTCATGCTAGTTCCAAGAATATTTGCTTATTTCTAACAAGCAAATTCACATGATAACTGTGCTTTTTAATCATTTAATCTGTAAGGGTCATGCAGCTCTTTTAGCCATAGCATTGTCCTGGAAAACCCAGTTAAATTGATTGTCCACTCTATCCTCTAGATGCATTTCAGAGTTGCTGCTGTCCAGAGCGCACCCATTGTGGTTTGTGACCTCCATTCTTTATTATTTTCTACACTGAATGCTGTGGTTTTCTAGACATTGAAGAACATTGTGGCTGTTTTGTCCTTCTTGTTAATTGTGATTTGTTTTAAAGCCAGACTTGTTTAATTAGCAAGTGTAGCGGGAGTGATTTTAAATTTGCTTCCAAACAACAAATATTACCTGGCTGCACAGATGAAAAATGTCCTGGGAAATGTAATTTCCTTTTCCATGTCCTTCCTTAGGCGCTATTAGATGGGAAATAGACAGATCCTTGGTGGTAGCATGCAGTTGTGTGCTTGCCTGGTAGCAAGAATGTAATGAAGTTCTGGAATGGAAGATGTCAGAAAGGAAGTTTCCTGCATTGAAAAGACCCTAAAATACAGTCTCAAAACGATACTGTTTAAAGTGTTGTCTTGAATTGAAGGGAACTTCTACAATGCCTGCTATATGAGTTTAACAAGAGCTGTCAGACTTCCTCCACCTACCTGAGTGTTCTTTTAAGATCTATCCTGTGTCTGCTGGGAATTAAGAAGAGCAGTGGGTTATATACCACATAAAAAATAAAATCTAAAAAATTAGTAACAACAAGTTTATGGTTTAAATACTGAATAACCCTTCAGATCCATATTCAAGATACAAATTTAGTTTTGACTACAAAGCTACTGAAAATATCTTCAAATATATACAGAGTTGAGTCAGATTCATTAAATTGTTTCACGACAACAGATAATCACTTACAATAACCCTTCTTAGAATTTAAAAGAATTGATTACTTGATAATGCCATGCTACTGTGAATTCTTAACTGATTTGATATTTTAAGTCTAATTCTGACACTAGCCTGTTTATGTATCTTCAGTTTGCAAATATATTGCTTTGCTCTTAGTGTAGTATTAATACCTGTAAATTGTTACATTTTTACATTTTATTTTAGCTAAATGTTTTAAATCAAATTTGAGACATGGGATGAGTCACATTTCTTTCAGAACATAATGGAGAACCAGACTTCTTGATATTAGTCACAGGCCTATCACCTGGCCATTTCTGTCTGTATTTAATCTAAATACATTTGGTTTTCATTGTAGGTTCACAGTCATTGCAGGATAAATGCAAGTTGCTAAATGCAAGTGTTTTTATTAAAATGCTAATGATGTTTGAGGTAAAAAAATAATCTTTAGATGTGCCATGAAGCATAAAATAGTGGTGGTAAAAAAGTATGAGCAATTAATGAAATCATCTGGCTCATTATATGTTATAGACATAGCACTGTATTTTTTTTTGAGAATAGTAGTCTTGCACATTAGTAGCTCATTTCTTCAAGCTGTATACTGCAAAACACACATCAAGACAACGGAAAGTCAAAGGTAAAGCAAGGAAAGAAAATCTGCTTACTCCATTTTTTCTCCTCAAGTCTAATGACTTTTATTCTGACAAGACATGTAGGCAAGCATGAAGTCTGTTTGTCACATAGTTTACTAGAAGCAGTATAGCAGTGTGCCTTAAAAATAGCAGTGCCTTAAAATAATTTCATCAGATGGAGTCTCAAGTGTCAAACATGATAGCATAGATGAAGAGAGGTTTTCTTTTTCTCTGTGTCGATAAATCCATTTTTGCCCACATTAGAGTAGTTACAGGCAAAAGGAGTTTTGCCTATGTCAAACACGAGAAATACAGCATTCATTCAATTCTCATATACAACAAAGAGGTAAATTGTTGCATGTTATCACTTTGTTACTCATGCTTTGACTATCATTTGTTCTTTTCCATTCACAATAGATGTCCGTAGAGTTCAGCTTATAAATGGTTGAGCTCATACCAAGCAAATGGGCACTGTGGTGCTACAACACAGGAAAAAGCAGGAAGCTTCATCATTAGGGTAGGTCTTAAAGCTGTCTTTGGTATGCGCTCTATTAGGGGAGCTGGTGCTTCCTGGAGTGAAGGTTGCTGCATGTCTTCTGAAGCTCATCTTTTCATGAAAATCACCTCTCACTTTATTCCCATAGAAAACTTAACACAAGATCCATCTCAAATGTTTAGGTTTCAGCATTTTTTATGTCCCATTATATGATGTTAATCTATTTCTATTATAAGAAAGTGTAAAGCCAGGGTTAAATTTGACAAGTAACTGCTTTCAAATGCACATTATTACTGATTTTCTGTTACTGAGGAAACCATCATATTATTTCCTTTGTTCCACTGTGCTTCTTAATGTTTCAGTCCCCATGCACCGTACTGACAAAGGTCTGTATGCTCCTGTCTTTGTCATTTCTGCTTAAGAGTCCAAAGAATGATCTGCAAAAGTTTGGACTTTGGATGCCATGACAGATCAGAAATACTGAAATTAGAGCTCTTGAAAATTGCCAGTGCATTTCTGTGATTACTAGAAAAGAACAGCCAGATTGCAGCATTAAAATAAACTACCAAATCAAACAGTAATGTAAGATGCCATCTCTCAGTTAAGACTGACTTCTTGTCAAATTTTAATGTTAGAAGAAGAATCTTCAATCATACCATCAGCACAGAAGCTATCTGGGCTGTGACCTAGAGCTACTCTGTGTTAATAAGAACAAAAAGGTGATGTGTAAAACAGCACTGCAAAATGCCTGGTGAATTTAACTTGTATCAAAAGATTTGGCAGGTATTACCTCATTAGATGTTTTCATACTGTTGGTATTGTAATAGGAATTAAAAGATTTTCTCAAAAAAAGGAGACCTCCAAAGTTCTCAGAATGTTTCAGAACATAATATTACAGTAAAAATATTGCACATTTTAAAAATAATTCAATGTAAAATTCTGAGAAATAGAAAGACCAAATGACCAAATTTGTCTTTCTGTCATTCATTTGACAGATGCATTAGCAGACTACAGAATGTGATATACAGCAGGTTTTGGTAGTTACAGATAACAGCATATTTCATTTTGCCTTTTAAAATGTACTATTAAGGCAAGCTGGAAGATGTTCCTGTACCTCCATCTGTATTAAAGCACAGAAATGCCAATGAATGTAATGATGCTGTTTCAGTTTCTGATAGTGGTTACTGCAAGTAAATTTTTGTCTGTTCTTCTCTTGTCATTTCAGCTGTACATCAGTGAGGTAATCTTATCTTCCCCCCCCTCCCCTGATACATTGAGTGTGAAAAGCTCCTCCAGTAAAATTAGTTCAATTGAATATTTGAGACAAATAAAAAAAGTTGAGCACTTTAGGGAAGAGGTCAGGGAAGAAGGATGAAGGCAAGCATGATAGAAAGTGAGTGTAAAAGTTAGTAGATTAAAGCCTCTGTAACTTATTTTCTTTAAACATGGGCACGTGTGGATGTTTCTAATTTGGAGATGCACTAACGTATCACCCAAGATATCAGAACAAATGTTGATTAATTGGATTTTAGTTGGTAAAACAATGTCTGCAAGTGATGATGTGCTTTCTCTTTTTCTTACATAATGAGTATATTACTCTTCAGTTGTGGGACCAGGCAGTGAAAAATCAGACCAACTTATATTGTGTGAAAACTTAACAGTACCATTTAAATGACCAACCTTGTTTTCTGGGTACTTACGGTCACATATAACCCCCAAATAAACCTAAACAAATTGAAAAATTAAAATATAATTATAATTCTGTTATTTTACCCAAAAGCTAGGCATAAAGAATTAGGAAGTTACTACTGTTTGGCTGAAGTATGAAAACTGTAGTACATAATAGGGGAAAATACTAAATTTTCATAAAGTCTGCTCAAGTTTTGGTAAGAAGAGAAAATAGACATTGTAATATTTGAACTCTAGTGTTACAAAACAGGCCTAGTAAGCACACGGACCCCAACGCTACTACATACTACAGCTCATGCTTTCAAATTGGAGATTTCATGAAAACAGGTGGGGTGCATGTTTTGAAAGGTTTATCTCTTTCAGATATACTTTACTGGCATTTTCATTATACCTGTTTTGTCAGCAGCTCCTAAACAGAGAAAGCCCTTGTATTGGAGTCCACATGTTCCTTGGTGTGAACATCTCCAGGTCTATATCAGAAATGAAGTAAATGAAGTATAGCTGTGCAGGACCTGTAGGCAAATGTTTAATGGAGTTTGTGGGACTCTGTTTTATTGCTTGGAAGAACATGGAGCTGCTGCAAGATGTTACAGCACTACTTAGCAATCAACACCTTCTAAATGAGCAGGTTATTTTGATTTCATGGCTTGCTGCCATACAGAAATAGCATCTGTGAGAGAATACACTCAAATGCTACATTCAACTGAATAGTTATCAATTAAAACATTTCTAATTATTTAAATTTGTCTGCTGGAATGGAGTTAGTTAATAATGCAACTTTGATAACTAAGGAGAAATGACTTTTTCTGTGTCTGACTTGCCTAAATTATATTTATCTACATTTCAAAGTGTACATTTTGTCACAACGGTATGAAACTTGGAACACGATCTCTGTAATGCAATTTTCTAGGCTTCAGTCTTGCAAACTGATGAGTGCCTCCTGTGATTTTGCTGTATGTGTTCATCCTGCACTTAAATATTTGCAGACACTTCAGTAGATCAGGCCTTTGGCTCTCATATACCTGTTTGATTTTTTTTGTTTAACTTTTTTCTTCTTGACACATAAGAATAAAAAGCAAAGCAGAATGATTTGAATGTGTAAAATCAAGTGCATCTCTTTTTTGGCTTTATTTATAGACCTTTAAATTGCTTAGAAGAGATCTTAAATGGTTCTCTGGATTTAGTCATTAAGCTGATTACTAATGCTTTCTATAATATAATTTTCATACTTTAAACTACTTTCTATATGAATAAACATTATGATATTACAAAAGCAAAATACTGTCATTTTCAGATGTACTGCATTGCAAAGACAAAGCACACATGCAGTCATGGGTGTCAGTTGTAGAAATCCTGTCAATCCTGCATGTCATTGTAGAAATTCAGGGTCAGATGCATCTCGCTGAACTTTCTGCTTGTTTTTGTTGGGGGTTGCCAAATCTGGTTGCCTGAGAGAGGCAAGGCTGCAGCAGCTTCCTGTGCCTGGGACCAGCCAGCAGCGATGCTCAGCAGCTCACACAGTGCGTGCATAGATCTGTATGTGGCTTGCCATGTAGATCAACAACAGGCAGAGAGCAACAGCAGTCGCAGAGAGCCCCAACAGCTTCATCCTGTCTGGCTGATCAGGGTGAAAACCTGTTACTGAAAAGCATGTGTCCATAAATAAATGTGGACCCCTCTGGTAGCTGGCTTTAGGCACTCAGGCTGTCCCAAACTTGGCCTTCAATCCTCAGGCATCCCCAGCAGTGGCTCCAATACCTGCTCCCAAGCCTCTTGCCCCAGTTGCTGGCCAGTCTGGCTTGATGTCCACCGGCAGTTACGTACTGGCATACACGCCCACACCATGTGTGTCTGCTCCAGTTTCCACAATTGCTGGCACCCTGAATACATGGGCTTCTGCAGTCTATGGCCACCACTCAGATCCCTCACGCACTCCATTCTCTCCAGTTACTGCCACCATGAGCACCTGGGCCCCTTGGGCTCATAGTCCCACCCACGTGGTGGCATTTACACCTCTGTACACACACATGAATGCATGCTAGGGAGCCCCTCACCCAGGAAATTAGTCAGAGATGGAATTTAATAAAAAAACAGGACACACTTTGGTGATCAGGCCAGACAAATGTACCTGTGTAATCAGGCCCTCTTGTCCCCTTACTCATCCATTTTCTCACCTTTGTTCCTTCCCAGGCCACCTTCGTTTAATCTAAGTGCAATCATGACATCAGTATTCTTTCTGGTTAGCATGGGAAGATGTGATTCCTGGTGTCTATTGGGTGCGGCAGTTTTGGTACAGAAACTCATCCAAGGGCTGTTCTGGTAGTACACATCCATGTGTCCCCCCCCTTGCTGACTATGCATTAAGAGAGGTTTCTGTAGATTCTGTGTGCCTCTGAATCTGTAAGTGGGGCTGACAGAGGGTATGTACATGAGAAGTATCAACTGATAATTAGCAGGCAATAAACTATGCTTTTAATAAGAGGTTTTTTCTTGAAAATAATCTAAAGCCTACAGAAGCTTATGCTTCAGTTGTAGTTATGAAACTAGTAATAACCATCATTTGTCTTTTCAGATCTATAGAATGCAGCTAAGTCTACCTTATTCATAAGTAAGTATCCTTGAAAAGCAGTCATTAAAACACAGAGGATCTTTGAAATGGTAGATGGCAGCTCAAACCTCTAAAAATGCCCATGGATCTCACCAATAGCTATTCTGAAATGTGTAAGCTTAAAACCAAAAGGCACAAATAACGTATTATTCCAAAATCCACCAACAAATTCCAGTAAACATTGAATTGATTTTCCTTTTTTCTCCTTTTTGCAGCTGCTAGTCTGATTCGAACTGTTTATTCACAGGATGAAAGAGATGTTTTTAAGCATTCTCAGCAGTTCCGAGTGATTGATGTAAATTTAAAAAAAGCTACTCTGATTTAAAGAGAGTTGCTAGGAAACATGTAGCTTGAAGATGAAGTCTCCCACTAAGCTTGTCTTTGGCTGTACAATAGGAAGTATGTTATAAGGTATCCTGAGTTACAAATTGTATGGACAAACTGGTTTTTTATATATATATAAATGCATCTGCTATGAACATATGAAGATTTTCATATAAACTTACTTCATTTTTCTGAAACATCAAATTAACATTTTCTTAGAAATTACTCTATTTAAGAGTTAATTTCAGGTTTACACTCTGGGTAGTCTTGTTCTTTTCTTTTTTTAAACTTCTAACAAAATGGAAACTCCAGAAGATAATAGCAATTATGCTTTTAATTTTACCGGAGAAGTTAATGCCTTTTGTCCCTTGAAAGTTGCTGGCCAGAGTAACCAAAAAGTCCTCTTTATTGTATGAAAGAATGGCTGGTTTTAATAGTGAATATTTATTTGTATTCATGGCTGATTTTTTAGGCTAGTTTTAGAGCCTTGGGCGCATTTAGTTATCTTGGAGTCAAAGTTAAATTAGGCTTTAAGACACAAAAGGAAGCTACTTTTAAGTATAGGAGCAGCATAGCACGCTGTTCTGAGTACTTGACAGGAGGTTTATTGATTTTCGTTCACTGAAATTTTTTACCAGGCAATCTTTACAGCAAAGCCCTTACAGTATGCTTTCAGAAAAGTGTGAGTAATGCCTGTGAATTATGGCAGCACTAAGTGATCTTTTTTTTATTCATGGCCTTAGAAGAAAGAACAGCCAGTTGCTGATAGAGCAAACAGTGTGAACAGGGCCTTGGAGGACTGACCCCTTTGCTGCTGCCATGATGATTGAAGACAGTGTTTAAGTACCACTAAGCAACACCTCATTATCTGAAGGCATTTCAAAACAAAACCTTTTTGCAGTTCAGTGATTCAAGAAAGTAACCAAACTGTATTCATAATGAAAAGTGGAGTTGTTGATCTTACCACAAATTAGAAGATGCCTAATCTTAAAAATACATGTTTATAATAGGAATACTAAATGACCCTGTGTTACAGAGTGGTTGATTAATTGCAAGATGAGATAGATGTGTGCCTGATGGAAAATCCTTGTAGGGGGAAGAATTAATGTTGATTCATAATGAATCTCTGGATGCAAATAAGAAAAATAAGACATCTCATTAGCTGCATGAACTGAGAGAACAAAATAACAGAAAGCCAAAACAGAGTGAAAAAAATGGAAATGGGAAGGATGATGTAGCAGCAAGGGAAGAAAAGTCCCATAGGGCTTCTTAATTGTCTAATGAAGCAACTGGCTGAAGAAGTTACTGATTCTTGAGGTCTGAATTCTTTGATGTGTAGATGTAAAGGAAGCAGGAGAGTTAAATTCACAGTGTAATTAACTATCAGTGTGCTGTCCTGCTTGAAAAAATAATTCATTAGAAAAATGCCACAGAAAACAGACATCTTGTGACAATACAGTTGCCATTCAGATCCCCGGTGCCTTCTGTACCTTGTAAGAACCTTCTTCAAATATATTTGATGGTTTTGTTTGTTATAGGTGCTATGTTTTCTTGCTTTGTAGATTAGGCGCTATTTCTTTCTCAGGTGTAGCTCAAAAAAAAAAAAATCTATAGAAGGAATTATTTGTCTTTTTGGTGGTTGATTCTTGGAGAGAAGTCACAGCTTCCAAAGAAAAGGGCAGGGATGGGAGAAAAATGGTAACTGAGCTAGATTATATTGCAGATCATCAGTGTGCCAGGACATTAGTTCTTTTAATGCTATTGACGTGAGAGTGTAAGTGGAAAAGAAGGCATGAAGAGTAAATTTATAAATATTTCTAAAAGAATGGGAGGTTTGTATTACACTTCAAAGTTAAGATTTCCCATTGAAACTTGGACCAAATCCTGTAACAACCCTGGAGTCCTCATCACCTCTGAGACATTGGTTCATCGTGTTTCCAAGTCAGTGTTTATTAAGCAAAAATACAGAGCTGATTGAATTGTTCACTAGTGATAAAGTCACTTATTAATTTAGCCTGTCTCAATATATTAATGAACTGATTCTGTTTGGTTTTTTGTTTGTTTGTTTTACTGTATTTATTTAGCACCTGTAGGCAGTAGAAAAAAGAAATTTGAGTAGTTGGGGACAGGGATTAGAATGCTCTTTGCTCCAGTTTAGTGGTTCTTGTTGTGTTGTCACATGTTCTTGAAAGTGTAAATTCTGTTCAAGAAGAGTTTCTTATTTATGGTCCATCAAATTTATGGGCTTCTTAACTGGTTTTTATTCATGTGAAATGGGGAATGTAGGTATGTTCTTGAAATAGGATAATATAGAATATAGTAGAAGCACAGCTGTTGGTGATGGTCTGGGCCAGTGTGAAGTACTGGGGGCAGTGGATATAAACTTGCATTTCAACTTGAAAAATCTAGCAAAGATGAAGAGTACAGTTATAGAAAACAAAGATAATGAAAATGAAATTGTTTCTACAAGCTTTTGTAAAGGGAACTAGAGCCACTTTTGGACTTTTAAGAGATAGCTAGCTAACATCTACAATCTGTAGGCGTAGCAGAGCAGGCCTAGCTTTGAAGTTTACTTACAGTAATCCCAGACCACCATAATTCTATAAACCTGTGCAGGCACAAGGAACTTGACTGTCATCACTGTTCTGGTAATAATGAAGGCTAGTAAATGCTTGGGGCTAAGGTATTGATTTCGGAAGCAAATGAAGGGTTCTTGGGTGATGGTTGAGAAGCCAGACTTTTGAATAAGATGTACTGCCTTTTCTAATGGCACAGTCTGACTGAAAATGCTAAAGCTTGTTGATTGATCACAATATTTAATTTCAAAAACCGAAATAGTAGAAAAGGACAAAGGGTGATTCATTAAATAATATGCAATGTACATCACTGTATTTGTTAAATTCAAAAGTTTCTTGGTAATTTTAAATACTGAACAAGTAACAAGATTTATGAGGAGTTAGTTATCATCGCAAAAAATGTCAACTCTTTTAAGAAAATCAAGATAACAAGCAATTAGATGCTTACTAAAATCAGTAAAAGAGCCTGAAGTAAAAACAAATACAAAACATTGATTAGGTTGAAGTATTGTGTGGCTCCTAAAAGGCTTTGATTATAACTTGCCGCTGTGTTAATTTACTGCTGTTTTATTGCAATTATATATATTCATGTTTTGAAAAAGGATGGAGAGACAGAGATTTCTTTTAAATGGTTGTATGTATTTATAGCCTAATCTGGATGGAATCTCTATGAATGTGTATAATTATCATAGTATACCCAGAAATGAGAATTGCAATAAGCATTCTGATTTACTTCCACTTGCTGAGTGTACCAGGCCAGAGCTCTTGAATGCTTTCCTTTGGCCCTTCTCTGCCCATTCAGCACGTGGGGTTCCTGAGAGGAGCCCTGAGCAGATGTCAGGGGCTGATGCAGCGATCGTGCTGTTCCCATGCTGAAAGCCTGGGCAAAGGAGGTTCAGGGAAGATCTTGTGGTAAACGTTGCAGCTTACTGATAGAGGCAACTGCCAGTCCTAATGCACCTTCATCTGCCTACATCTCCATCACTTTCCCTCTCTGCCTTTCTTTCTGACTGCCCTTTTGGGTTGGTTTATTGCTGCTGTCCTCCCACACATCACTTACATGTCCCACATGACGCCCCTCCCCTCTGTAATGCTGTTATATTTCTTTGCTTCCTCTTCACCCCTTTAAAATCTCACCCCTTCTCAATTTCAAATCTAGTAGAATACGTAGCCTAATTGCACTGCTTTTGATCTTAAAATCTTTATTCAGTTGATTTCTGTTGCCTGCTGTTTGTGATTTCTTTTGTGTCTACATTATGAATGCTTTATGTCCTTGTAAAATAACGATGTCATCTACATGCTTGGTTTAAGTAGGGAGGTGATGGAATACACTGGCTATTTTCACTTGTAAAACAAGTGTGTTTGTAATGAGAGCCTAAGTGCACAGTGAAGACCTGAAGAAAGACACACAAAATATGGAAGAAAATACAGCCATTTTTCTGAAGTGTGTTTTGAGAGAGTAAAAAATCCTTACAACTGGGGAGTATAGAGAGGCAGGTCTACCCTTGTGTCCTGGCAAAACCTCTCATCCTAATGAAGCATCACAAGACACTGCAAGCTTTCAGAAGTGTTCTGGGAGGTCCCTGTGTTCAAAAATGTACGTGCTTCCTATTCAGCAGCCAGTGCCCCAGTTTTCCTCATCTCCTTTGCGCTCCAGACAGCTCACCAGGAGTTTTCTTGAATCTAGCAAACCAAAGGCCCTATAGTGGTGACTGGCCCTTTTGGGAAACTGAATGGTCAAAAGGGACTTAAATCTGTTAATGAGCATTAGATATTAATTAAACTCTGTGCAGTTGCAGTTAAATGCCTTCCATTTTATTACATATTTTCCAAATGTCTTACTCATTTGCTAAAATGATGATGCTTCATTGTGAGAAAAGAAGAGCAGTGTACTGTGAGGACTAAAAGGAGTATGTCCAGGCATGCAATCACTCTCTGCTTTCACAGGGGAAAAAAGAGAGTCATAATAATGACTGTTCTTTTGTTCGGGAGTGGTTTTTACTTAGGCAGCAATATCTCAACAAGGTTGAGAGCTGTAAAGTGAAAGAGGCAGTGGATAATGCCATTTGAGCACTGCAGCCCACAGTGCTGCCTGCGGCAGGAGTGCTGCCATCTCAAATATGCCTGGGCTCCTCCTCGGGCAGCTGGGTGGTAACATCGTGTACTGCCATACCACTTCAGACATACAGACAAAACCATGCGTGCTGTCGATGTGAAACAGCCTCACTTCTTGTCCACAGCTGAGATAAATCAGGAGGAATGGATGTGCTATGTATACAGAACCCACTCATCTGAAAGAAGCAAGAGCAAGGAAAGGATTTTTATCGTGGCAGGGTGGATATTTTTGTATCTGAACAAAATGAGGTATTTATAGTATTTACTGACACGGTTTTTGTTTACTGTAATTTGAACCAGTGTTCATTTTTTTACTGAGCCAACAGAAGGGAATTTTTGGAGAGCTAGAGGACAAAGTAGCTCCAAAATCAAACCTGGATTCTGCAAAAGTGAGGGAGGAGGGATCTTCTGCCTGTAGCAGTGCCTGTAATATCAGAGAGAGTACCCAGGTTTACTTATAACAGTTTCATCTATCAATACATTTGAACACAGTTATTATCACCATGAGTTACTGTGCAATTACCTTTGTTCCCAGCAGAGTTCCTGTTTCATAGCTGTTTAATTATGTGCATTATTTCAGTGTAACTATGCAATTTAACTCATGTCACTTGGAAATAAATGTTCGAGGCGAGGCACTGTCATAACACAAGAGGCTTCAGAACCAGGATGTGGTTGCCAGAGAAGAACCCACAGTCATTTGTTGTTGTAGCCTACCACTGTCTTTGGGAGGAATCATATAGACACAGAGGTTCATACCTTGGTTATTTAAGGTGCCTGAAAGAGGTGTGAATATCCTTTGTGTCACAGAGTCTGAAGAAACTTCAGTGCCAACAGAAGTGGGAGGGCAAAGATGTTTAGTAAATTCTTCCCCCTGTATACAGCCGCAGTAAACTTATGCATTTGTTGCCAACATAAGAGCCTTTTTCCTGGGAATATTTCTAAATAAATCTGAGTTCTAGGGGTCCCTGTTTAGCTCTTGTATGGGTTTTGCTGAGCATCTAGCAGCCATTTTAGGCTCATGGCAACTAATGCAGTTTTAACCTGTTAAACATTTCAGCTGCTAAAAAAAACCCAACCAAACCAAAACCCCAAACAAACAAAAAAAAACAAAACAAAAACCAAAACAAAACCACACAAAGCCAAACAAAAAACCCCAACAAAACACAGAAAAAAGAAACCACAAAAAAACCCCCCAAACCAAAATATAACCCCCCCCAACCACCAAAAAACAAAAACAGAAAAAAATGTGAAGTGCAGCAGCTCCTGTAATTTCTGAGACAGAAATATTCTCTTGTGATACTGCTTGCCATTTTACTACCCTGAGTTTAATAAAACACCTCATGAAACTCTCTTCTAAGGAAAGCTCACTATCTGAGGCATGACTTTGAAGTCATTAAGTGTAAAGTAGTGCTTACCGAGATGGAAGTTGGATAGAATCTGGACTTTCCTTATTTTATTGTGAACTATGTATTATTTTAATATTTCTAATAATGTGTCCTCAGAAAGAGGATATAGATCCAACCCAAAGCATAGTTTGGGTTTAGGAAGATGAGTCTAAAAGAGGATGTTCAGTATTAACATTTACCATATTACTATCACTGGAAAATCTGATTGCTCTTTAACATAATTCTCTCTGAATAAAAGAGAGCATTAATTTGATCCAGCAAATTTGATAATGCATTTATTATTCAAAAGACTCTATCCTATATTGTCTAAAGTATTTAGGCAGATGATATGGCAAGTTAAATGTGATATGAGATAAAGCCTTATATCACAATTATTCACTCCTTTTTCTTTCTTTCTGATCAGGCATTTTTAGCTCTCTGAATGCTGGTGTTACAAGGTACAATTCCTTTTGAGATAATCACTGAACAGAAGATAACCATGTGGCTCTTCATCTGTCTTCTTATTACACCCTGTTTTGTCTTCTGCCTGACAGGTAAGATGACCTCCCATGTTAATTCATTTAGCTAACTGTTTTCAGTTTTATGCATTTCAAGTTGAATTAGGCTGTTTGTATGGCTTTAATTCATTTCTGCAGATACAATGAATTACTAACTATGAATAATGAAGCTTCAAGGAAGCATACTTACTACAATGGAAACTATATTTCAAAGCTTGAAAAATTCTGAGATCTGGAGCTTTTTTTTTTTTTTCTTCTAATTCAGTATACAAAATTATTGCTTTCTCTAGATTATAAAAAATATATCAGTCATCTATTTGTACACAGGTGATCAATGTGGTTAGAAGAATGGAAATATGCCCACAAGAAGGGACACTAAACACAAATGTATGTAATATAAACACCATGTAAAATTCACAAAATTCGTAAGTCCTAGCAGCACAATATAGTGGTAGTTTTCTTGATACAGTAGGGAAACGCTGCATATACAGACTTTAAATTACAAATGGTAAAATTTTTCATAGAGATGGGGCCATAAACATTAAAATATTCAGGTGTTGTATTTCTAATGTGAAATTACAGAGAAATGTGCAGCTGAAAGTTTTGGTTTGGTTCTAAGAGATGGAAGGAGCTGTTTGGAAAGTAAAATTAAAGATTTGGAGTAGTTCCTAGTCCAACCATTCTGAACTTCAAGATATGTAAAAACTGTTTCAGAGATCCCTAACAATTCAAATTAACGTTGTCTTTTAGTTGCTGTGATGAATTGTATTGCCATCATAACCAGGACTCTTCTCAAGAAAGAAACCAGTTTGCTTATGTATTGACTACATGCTTTACCTGAGCATGTAAAAAGTGGAGTAATTAATTGTGCACATGTGAAATACTGTCTGAGGTAATGCTTTCAGTTATTTTCAAGGTAGGCTTGAGATCCTTCCTTACTTTGAGTGGAAAATCTCTCATAAAGCAGTTCTACTGCATTTCACAAAACATTCTGTTTCTCTGGGTTCTTGATGTAATTAATGATTCCCTAATTGAAATAAGGTGTTCAGAGTCTTTCTTAATCTGTCCTACTAGTTCAGGCATCCATTGCCTCAACTGCACTACCATAAGATCATATTGTTTGTATTACTGAGTCCAAAAATCCGATTAATACTGTGATGCAAACTCAGGGCCTTTAAGTAATTATGTCATAGCTCACAGGAGTGCTTTTTGGTTTAGTGAGAACATTATTTTATTCAATGAAGGGTTTGAACTCAGTTCGTTATTGCATATCTGAGTTTTCTGGAGGATATACTGATACCTAATAAAAATAAAGACCTTTCAGCATCTAATTAATGTCTATAAATACACAAGGGCTGGGCGTCAAGAATGCAGGGGCAACCTCTTTTCACTTGTGTATTGTGATAGGATGAGGGGCAGTGGACTCAAGCTAGAGTACAGGAAGTTCCACCTCATTGTGAGGAAGAACTTCTTTACTGTAAGAGTTGTTGAGCATTGGAATAGACTCCCCAGAGAGTTTGTGGAGTCTCCTTCACTGGAGACTTTCAAGACCTGTCTGGATGCATTTCTGTGTGATCTTGCTCTGGCAGGGGGGTGGGACTCAGTGATCTTCAGCAGTCCCTGCCAACCCCTAACATTCTGTGATTCTGTGAAAATGTTATGATCTCATGTTTACAATGTGTTGGTTATGTGTTTAAAGGTCATTTAAGATATGAGGGTTGCTGGTCGCACCAAAATTAAAAATTAAGACTACTAACTTTAATTTAATATGGAGCTTTTCCTGAAAAAAAAGGAGGCTACTGACTGCCATCTGTGATGTTAGACACGTGAGTTCACTCTGGATGTAGTGACATTAAATGAAATCATCAGCCACAATAGCCAAGCAAGTGATGGATACTGGTTGATAAAAAAGTTGAGTCAATCACTTAAAACGAATTTTCAGTTAATTTCTTGATGGGCAATACCAAATGATTAATGCTATTACTTGTGTATTATGCACATTGCAGCTGTGCCCAGAAGCCAGAAATCTTGGCAGGAGAATGCACCTCCTGGCAGGTGCCTTAGATTGATGTGGGAAGATTTTGTTCTATATGGGTCCTTGGTACGTGACATAGGAAGAACAAAGATGGGTACGATGATATTACATGCAGTTCGAATATGGATTGATATATTCATAGCAATGTTTGCTTAAACTTTCACTTGACTTGAACTGGCTAGTTAGGCTGTGATTCCTGTAAGAATAGAAGGCATTCTTGCGAAGGGATTTGAGTGGGACTGGGTTGCAATAGTGCTGTTCCCAGTTCAGAGAAACTTCCTAACTGATCTGGCATGGGATAAATCCAGGACCTGCTTGTGCTTCTCATTAAAAGCCAAAGGTAAGACCTACCACCACGCGTATAGATATGGCACCATCCTCCAATGTGGAAGGTTCATAGTCTTACACAGTCAGAGGGAATTCCTTATTTCTAGATATATTATTGTAGGGCTGAGTAGTGTGCACACTCTGGTCTTGGACCTGCTCTATTTTGCATAAATAATTAAATATCTATTTCATTGCTGCTGTTACCTAGGGTTCATGGTGCCCATCTAGATTAGATAAAACTGATGTTGCAGTCTTATCTCTGCCCCAGAACTTGAATCTTGTTGGAGAGTTTCTCATTTCAGATGAGTGCTAGAGCTACTGGCCATTAGTCTTAGCAAATTTTTCTTTTCAACGTCATTTCTTGACAATGAAAAAGTCATGGTATCCAGAAAATACATAGCTGCAGTAACCAAGGTGAAATAGAAGGGGTTGCTTGGGAGTGTTCACAGTATGGTTAAAAAGTGAAAAATAGATACTGTATAGAGAAAAGAGTGCGATTCTGAGTGATCAGGTCCAGTTCTAGGAGGTATTCTTTCACACACAGTGCTATCAAGGGGAATGCTGATGATGTCAACAGTAGTGGAGAGTGTAGGAACTAAGAAAAGTATTTAAGTAAAGATGATGAGTTCTCATTTCAGTAGCAAGACACACCAAGCACCAGAGTGAACAGACAAGTGAGCTGGAAGTAGATGTCAAAAGAATATTTTAAAAGGTTGCTTTAACACTTTTTTTAACAAAACACAGGGTTTCTTTGAAAGTATATTTGGCTCACTTTGCCTCCTGTGGTGCTGGACTGACAGTTCTAGGTACTTCTACTCTGTAAGCTGCCTTTGGGCAAATTGATCCGTAAATCTGGAGCCACCAGTCAAGGTTCTGCAACCCATAGCTCCTAAACAGTCCTACTATATTAATGGCTCTGGAGCCAGGAAACTGATAGCTTCCAGGGCCAGTGTCTTTGAGATGTTTCACCGTATGGTCTGTTCACAGTTCAAAGATAACAGCCAAAAAAACCAAAAAAATATTCAGGATTCATTCACTTGCTTGAGTGTCAAGAGCTTTTAAACTCAGCTTCTAGCTTTCATCTATAAGTATCTGGGAAACAAGGAGATAGAGGAAGCTCAAAACCTAACGAGATTTTTCAATTTGGCCTGAAAGTGTGACAGATACCCTGACAAAGTTTTTACCCATTTCCAAGTTGATCTTTTTCCTGCTGCAGGAAATCTAAAAAGAGGGTTTTTTTCCAAACTGAAACACGTATTTATTTTTTTTTTTTTTAATTTGGATTTTTTACTTGGAATAAACCCTGTGACTTTTGCCAGTCCTGTTCTGTGGCAGTCAAAGGCAGTTCAGAACTGTTACAGTTACTGACCATTTTCCATAAGTAGGGAATCTGCACTTACTTGGCTGAAGGGAAGCAAATATTACAGGAGTCAGTGCACTGGAAGTTTAGGCAGAGATCATCTTCTGCAATGAGACAGGAACAGTATTAATTTTTCAGGTAAGTTAATGCTTGAAATGTAGTCTTGGAGATATAAATTGATGAAAAAGCTGCAAGTAATTTCATCTTTCACTTAGTGATAGAACACACAGTTCTAAAGGGTTGCTTTCCAGAGTGTGCTTTGAACAGTGCAAGGCAAATGAGAGCAGCAAATCACTCCTCAGAGAACATTGTGATGTTTGTCAGTCCACTACCAAAAAAGTTATTTCATGCCTATTGCTCGTAATATTTTAATTTTCTTTTCTTGCTACTGACATCTGGGCTCTTTCCAACATAATTCTAAGTTGGCTTTGAGTCCCTGTTGAAGTCATATCCTATTGCTATGTCTAAATTTTAAACTTTTATCTAGTACATCCCATATAAATCAATGAACCAAGTGTCTTCACTTGGGATAATAACCTTTCACCAAAAGAATCAAGAGTCTTTTTCAACAACAGGCTTGTTTTGTTTCTCAATGTGGAAGAATAACTAAAGCTGCAAAGGCCCTATATTTTATTGTGATTAATGAATATTTGATAACATTTGGCTGTAAGAGGAATCAATAGCAAAAACATGTTACTGTGGTCCTCTGATATTTTATTTCTGATCAAACTATTCTACTTTATACTTAGGGATTTCATAGTACTGAGCCAGGCAGTGCTTGAGTTTGGGTCAGATCAGGCAGTTTGTAACTCTACTTACTATTTTGGGTTGTGCAAAATGAGGCAATAGTACAAACGTAATAACGTGAAAAGAACTTCTGCTTTTTAGGGAACCTGATGCCTTACTTTCAGAAATCACTAGGACCACAAGATTTGGTGAAAGCTGGTAAAGTGAAAAAAGTTGGTAAGGCACAGGGCCTCTTTGTGCAGGTCAGTTATTTCGATGTGTACATGAGGATATGGTTAGACAGCATGCTGAATTTCTGAGTATGTTCTGGTATTTCATATACACCTGGAAGGCTTCTGTGGGGAGATTGTGCAGAGTAACTGCAGCACTTCACATACATCCCTAATTTGCTAAGCACTAGCTTTCCCATAAGATCAACTTGGTTGAGTCACTTTTGAAGTAACATTTACATTTTTAAATATCTAAAAGATAAATGTGAGTTTGTTTAAAAGTACTATAATTGGTATTGGTTGGCATTCCTCTTGGCAGTCTGAGGAAACAAGCAAACTGTACCCTGTCATTCTAAGACATAAATGGAGAAATTTACTTTGACAAGGGTTGGAGCTTTTCATACTTGAAACTTGCACTAAAGCAGAAGCTGCATAATTAACTATGTGGTTCTGCAAGTACTTCACTGACACATTCGAGATAGGAGTAATTCTCCTGGGGTTTTTTTGGTCCAGAAAAGTAGAGGCAGCCTTCCCAAAGACAATCTAACATTTGCATGTCTTATGAAGTGGTACTGCTGGAGTGGGTCCTTTTTTGTTTGAGTGCTAACTGCTTCTTGGAAACTGATGTCCCTTTAGTATCTTGCTGGCTTACACTGATAACTTTTCTCCATCATGATGACAGAATCTTCTTTGTAGACCACAGAATGCTACACCATGAGTTTTGTGGACATGATCACATTAGTGCATCAGCACATAAGCTTCCTGTGAATGAATGCCAATGCAACTCTTCCCACTTAATTATGATAGAACTTAAAACAACAACAACAATAAAAAAATCCAACCCCCAAACTTTAATATTACATAGAGCTTGGATTTTCTCCAGAACAGTAGGTTACAAAAAAAAAAAAAAAAAAGAACTGAGGACTGGAATCTACATTATTTAAAGCCTTTTGTCACAACTTACGGCATTATTCACAATTGCTAAAGAGATATATGTGTTTTCTCCTAAAATACAAACTGGATGAATATACTTAATACCTGTGTATCCTGTCTGCCATGTCCCTGCTTGGATCTTAGAAGACTATTTCACATTACTGCAGTGTGTCTGACATTTGTAAATAAGTAATCATACCATGTTTTGTGAGAACCTCAGAAACCTGGAATTGCCTTGTTTACTTTCCTGCTAGCCTGGTAGAAGTATTTTGGATCATTCCCAGACCATTTTGTTTCTGAGCATGAGCTTCTCAGATACTACTAGTAGGTCCTCATTTCTGTGACATATTGAAAACTGTACAAGATCTGCTTCTAAATATCAAATGGTTTCTAAACTTGCAGTGCTGATACAGACAGAGCCTGACAACTTAGTTAAGATGATGAATGAGGTCATGGGTCTTGTGTTCAGCATCCATTAACATTCAAGGTTAATCTAGCCATGTGCTGTGTCAACAGATCTTTATCCCTCTCTCATGTGAAAATATGTAACAGGATACAGCATTGTCAGGTAGATCGATACTGAGGAGTGATACCAAATGACTGTCTGGAGCAGCCACTTTTGACTATGTTAAATGCCAGGGAAATAAGAGAAGTGTACAGGAAGCAGGAAGAAAAACAGAAGGAAGAAGGCTCATTACAAAAATAAAGTTGCTAATAAATTTTTTTTTTTTTATCTGTGCACAGTGGGAGTGATGAGATCTTAAGGTTTTCCACTTGTCTTACCTTCTTGGTGACAGTGACCTTTGGAAAACTTTTCACTGTCTTTTGCTACCAATAGTCATGTCACAATTTGTGGTGTTCTTAGAATCAAGATGAGTCTTACCCAGCAAAGTACTTGAACATGTACTTAACACTGCACTTATACATAAGCTTGATGATTTGGATCAACTTATGTGATTAAATTTTATGATGGATCAGGTTCCTGAAAGAATATGAAAGACCTTTAAGGAATTGAAATAGGTATTTTCAATGTTGTCTCATTATTACTTACTTAAAGTAAGTAGCTCCTGTGTGTACAACTGCACAGACTAGGAGGATACTGTTACCACTCACAGTAAGGTACCAGCAGGCTCTGTGGCTGTGGCTCTGTGAGCTGTCTCATTCGCTGGAACGCAGCCAACTTTGTGTGCAGAAGAAGTCAGCCATGGTGTCCACCCAGCAGAAGATCATCCGTCCAACAGTTTCCACAGTGGATGTGGGAACCCAGACAGAGTTGCATCATAAACACGTAGCAACCCAGGCCACAGGCTGCAGGGAATGCCAGAGCCTCTCCCTGGCAGCAAGGGGTGATTTTGAGAACTGTCTGTGCGCTGCGAGCAGATGGAGGATCTCCTCTGCTGAATTCTAGAACTGCAAGAGGCAGTTGATAGGCTGAGGAGTATCAGGGAGGCTGAGCAGGAGATTGACTGGTGGAGCCAGTCTCTGCGCCCCCTGAAACAGAAACAGGAGCACCCTTCTGGTAGCACCCAGGAAGAGACGGCCCCTGCATCCTGCCCACATAAGACCAGAAGCAGTAACCAGGAGGAGGGGAATGAGTGGAGGATAGTTCAAAGATGAGGCAGAAGAGGACCTCCTACCTTGCCCACCTCAGCCCCCCAGGTGCCACTAACCAACTGGCATGCGGCTTTGTAGGGGAAAGACCGGCTATCACCCCAGAACAGATATGAGGCTCTAGCTGAAAGGGACCAGTCAAATGAAGATGTTGGTGTTGAACTGCCTACACCAGAGGTATGTCCAAAGTCAAAAAGGTCAACTACTCAATTCACAACATCACTAAGAAAAAAAGAAGGGTTGTAGTCCTGGGGGACTCACTTTTGAGGGGAACAGATGATCCGATATGTTGGGTTGACCCTTCCCACAAGGAAGCGTGTTGTCTTCCTGGAGCCCGGATTAGGACATCACTAGGAAACTTCCCAGTTTAGTGCGGTCCTCAGACTACTACCCTTTACTAATTTTGCATGTAGAACGAGATCAAGTTGAAAATAGTAGTTTGAGAAGGATGAATAGAGACTTTAAAGCCCTGGGAAAGATGGTGGGAGGAGCTGGAGCACAGGTTATATTCTCTTTTCTTCCAGTTTCAGGTAAAGACTCAATAATTGACAGACGCATACAGTCATTGATTTATGGCTTCGTAACTGGTGTCACCATAACAATTTTGGATTCTTTGACAATGGGATGAATTATACAGCACCAGACTTGCTGGCATCTCATGGGGGCACCTCTCAAAAAGGGGGAGGAGAGTCTTTGCACAGGAGACTGCAGGGCTGATTGATAGGGCTTTAAACTAGATATGAAGGGGGAAGGGGAGATAACTGGACCAGCTAGGAATAAGCCCAAGGGAAGCATGCCAAGATTAAAAGGCTGGTTGACTGGTGTAGACTCTTGCTCTACCACTTTATTTGAGACAAAGGCTAGAAATTTAGAAATCGTGGAAGCACCTGAGAGGGATTTGGAAGGAACAGACTCACAGAAAGATATTGGTATCATTAACTCATCTGAAGTGCATTTATGCCAATGCATGCAGTATGAGCAACACACAGGGGGAGCTTGAAGCCATGATGCACGAAAAAAAACTATGACATAGTGGCTATCACAGAAACGTGGTGGGATGCCACACATAACTGAAGTGCCACAGTCGAAGGCTACAAGCTCTTTAGGACGGACAGACGTGGAAGGTGGGGTAGTGGAGTGGCCCTATATGTTAGAGAATGTCATGAGACCTCAGAAATCAATTATAGCAATGACAATGTTGAGTCTGTTTGGATTAGGTTATGGGCTAATAAATATATATAATTGTGGGAGTCTGCCATAGAACCCCAGTCAAAGCAGTGAGATGGATGAATAAGCAATTGAGGGAAATAAGCAATTGAGGGAAATCTCACAGTCACTTGCTGTTGTGCTTGTGGGGGACTTTAACCTCCCAGATATCTGCTGG
>JANIJG010002873.1:21860-36318 GCA_024611175.1 Megaceryle torquata | reverse complement strand
GGAAAAAATTCTTCATGGAAAGAGTGGTGAGATATTGGAATAGGCTGCCCAGGGAGGTGGCTGAGTCGCCATCCCTGCATGTGTTTTAAGAATCGCTTGGATGTAGTGTTGGGGGATATGGTCTAGGGGTGAACTTGCGGAGTAGGGTTAGTGGTTGGACACGATGATCCCAAGGGTCTTTTCCAACCTAGATGATTCTGTGGTTCTATAAACAGTATTACTATTTTCTTCTCCATAAAAATGAAATTAAAGATTTTAATATTTCCAGCAGATGTTCTTGTAGCCATCCCTTACTAAAATGATTACCATCTTTCATTGAAAATGTATTTTTATTACAGTGGTATTTTCAGGCATTTATCCGTCAAAACATTCTGCTAAACATTCTTACAGTTACCTTCAAAGTGAATTGTTTTATGCAGACATTCTGAGAAGGAAAATCATACATTTTTGTATATTTTATAGCAAAATAGTAATTTCTTTGTTAAAGTCTGCAATCTGTAGTCCTTGAAGAGCATTCAACTCTTTCTCCCTTTATTTGTCAGCAGTCCCTTCCTGTATATGGAATTTTGGTCTTCTGATCGTGGAGCTTTGGATTTTTTACTGTGGAGTTAAAAGCATGTACAGAAGTGTTTGCAGAATTAGGGTCTTAGAATGCATTTACTGTAGTTTCTGAACATATGGGTTCATGGGCGTATATAACCCTGCATGTTTTACTGCCAGCCCTTCACTGTATGATGGTAATATCTATCATAATTTCCTCTGTTAGTTTCTTTTACATATGGTACCTTACATACTAATGTTTTTTTCTGTTTGAATACAAGCAAGTTCTTCTTCCTGAGTAAAGCACGTATTAAATGGTGCTGGATCTGGGAGCCCTTCCAGAAGTCTGAATGCCCTAAGTACTGGCTAAGGGAATGCTTGCTCCATTTTGTTTAATCAGCTGTTTCTCATATTAAGATTCAATTACTGCTCTATGGTTTTTTTGTGGTTGAATTGAGAATTTAAGGAGAACTTTAGAACAAATAAGGCAAATACAGAAATGGACATCTATTAAAAATCTCTTGTGCATGAGTCACAATATGTGAATGGTTTGAGTGAAGTGAGTTGATCTTAGATTTGATTTCCCATTTAATCTACTTTCCCAATGAATTGTCAGATATTCTCCATGTCTGCTGAATCACTTGAAATATGTAACTTTATGAAGAGTTGTGTGGTAACACTGCATATCAGCCATGGCAGTTCTGTTCTGAAACCAAATGTGGGTCACTTTTCTATATTCCAGAAAGAAAAAGCATTAATAACTTCGCAAATAAGAGAAAAAGTTAAAAGGTTATTTTTATTCCTGTGTAAAGTATATTCTACAGCTCCTGCATGAAATACAGATTACAACTATTCTAGGTACCAACATGGAAAAACGTATCTTGTGAAGAATGTAAAAAGTGAAGGTGTGCCTTCAATTGCTCTTCGTATATCAAATTAGAAAGTGAGAATAAATGCTACATTAAAAAAAAAAAGCTTATTCTCATACTAGCTATATTAAGACAGAGTAATGCACAAGTATTTAGTTTAGTGACATGTCTTTGAGAGACATTGAGCAAATCAATATAAAAGACTTAGTAGAATTATGGTATACTGTTCCCTTTTGGAATTTTCTGTTTTCTTCTACTTTTCAGTATTCAGATTAGATAAAGAATTGATTATGCAAATGTGACTAAGTATATTGATAAGACAGGAAATAGTTTGTACAAATAATTTTGTTAAAATAAATCAAATGTATTGCAGGACTAATCCATTTCAGGTTCCCTGCAAAATAACATCTGGTATAAAGTAACTCCGTATGTACTTGTGGCAGCTGTCCATGAGCAGAAGAAAATTGATGTATTTGAATTACAGTGATTGTTAAATGTTTACTGTGAAATAATGTGTATTTATTAGTAGCTGCATCTACCAGTAAACATAGTGGTCTTTTTTTTTTTTTTTTTCTTTTCCAATTTTTCTGCCATATAATAACCAGACCTGCTTAAGATCCCTGCTTGTGTGATACATAGCAGCCTTATGATTCCTAGTGCTGAAAGTAGCAGCAAAAGTCAGAGGAAATGTACTACACTGGGTTTACTGTTCTGCAATTTGCTCCTTTATCCTGGATCCTAGAAAACAGTGCACCAGTGGCCAACTCTCACCTCACTGGTGCCAATCCAAGAAATTCCTAATTCTCTGAAGCTATCTAAGTGTAGAGCTGATGGAAGAAAGAGGAGGCTGAACCCAGAAAGAATCATTTAAAACTGGTGGTGGTGGTGGCAGTGGTGATGAGTCTGTTAAAGTAATAAAGCATGAGTAAGATGCCTTACTTCAGCCATGGTGTGCCAGTTGCCTAGGGTTATCATTTTCTTAGCTCTATTATAAAAGAGAAAATTTATGAACTTCTGAGCTTTCTTCAGCTTCTCACATACCTATTCATCATATCTAATGTAATATTTAATCTGAGTACAAAATTCTGGTTCATAAATGGATTTAGGAAAGTTCTCTGGACTGCATAGACCCATGAAGGCAAAAAGACTGTAGTTTTACCCCCAGGAACTTCATAGATTAAGTTTGCACTTTGAGATTTATTATTTATTTATAGAAATTTCTCTGGTAGTAAATGATATCATCATCAAAAAAAAAAAAAAAAAAAAAGGCGGGGAAAGTTTGGAAAAGGAACTGTTGAGTTTTCTGGTATGGTGGAAATAATGTTCCTATACATATTGATAAAATCAACTACTTCAATAAATTTTTGCATAAGGTTCATGGACAAAATTGTCTATTTCTATGGCATCCACTATAGGACACTCAACTATGTCTAAGAAGGAAGAGGTGCACTGTTAACTTGGGACATGTGAGGGTATAAGAACAGTAGTATCTCTTCATGCTTGATCTTCTCATGTGACTAGTTTGGACAAAATCCCTAAGTTTTAAAATTATGTGAGATAAATCCTATGCTTAATGTCAGGAATCTTACTTCAAATTTAGTACAGTACACAAGAAAATAGACATTACTGGAAAGAAAGAAGAAAGGAGTTTGTATTCTTGTCATAACTTTATTTATTGAACTTTATCTTCTCTGTGTCATCTCCTTAAGGTTTGACATACTGGAGTGTTGCAAACCCAAATGATCTAGGAAGATTCTTTAAAAGCATTTTATGTTCCGTGATTTGCCGCACATAAATCAACCCCTAAGAACAGGCGATATGTGCAATCTGTAGCTGAGAATGAGAAAGATAAAAGGAAATTTAAGTTTTATTTAGTTTTCTGTATTGGTGAAAATAAGCCTGAAAATAAGCCTAAGAATTGCTGTTTTCTTCTATGAACTAAAAAAAATCACAATAATCTTTAATGAACTACATATTTTTAACTTCCGATTCTGGTTGTGCTCACACACAGATCAGTTCCCATAATTATAAGCAGCTTTACTTCATGACATTATCTTTAATATACGAGTAAAATCGATTTTCAAAATTAATTAGATGCATGTAAGGACTGAATTAGTTGATAATAAAATAAATTAACTTGTCTAAAATTGATTTGGATGACTGGTGTTGAAAGAAGCAAACTAACCCTCTCTGTCTCAATAGAGGAATTTTTTGCTCAGTATTGTAACACACTGAAATTGATATTTTGACTTCAATATTTTATATTGTCTATAGAAGTAGCATGTTTTCATGGTTGCTTAATACTATGTAGGATGTAAATATTGTATTTATGTTTAAAGACTTCCATTGCACATGAAGAATAAGATGAGTGCTTGTGTACAGATACTCTCGGTGCAATTTTTTCTTTGTTATTTTTTACTAATGAGAGGAAAGACCTAAGAGGCCAATAAAATACCAGAAGATGAAACTCAGATCTAATATGAGGACTTCTAGTGAAATTAGAAAGTTCAGTAAAAAGGTCCAAATGTTGAAGATCTTTAAATACTAAAATTTAGATGTTAAAAAATAAATCTTCTGATTGTAAGCATTGTTAGACATTGGAACAGATCTGCTAAAATAAATTATGAAGTCTTACTTATTGGAGGGATTTTAGAATCAGTCAGAAAGACACATTTTGAGAAATTTTTGATACGGTAGATCTGGTAGGATCTGCCAAGATCAAGTAGGCAGAAAATCAGGTAATCTGTCACCCTTTTATAGTGATTTTTATGACTTAAAAAACCCAGCAGATCATTTGCTTTATTTAAAATGGTTAAAATTCATAAATTCATGTATGGTGGGGGGGGGAAAGACTTATTGCCCTAGATATTAGACAACTTTTTTCCACTCAAAAGGTGGAAGCTTGTTCCTCCCTTTTCACTGACACAGGTCTTCATCAGTGAATAAATTCACCTCACTGAACTGGCAGAAAACTAACCCAGAAAGCTAGAATTTAATAAATTTCCATTCTCTGTAGCTTTAGCAACTACCTAAGAAGTCAGACAAGCATGAGAGGTGTTTCAGGAATGCCTATAGGGAAAGTCTCAGCGCCCAGTTGAGAAGTTATCTCTTGGAGGAGGGATGACAGGGCCACCTTACAGCAGTGGAGATTCTTGTACAGGATCCACGATCTTACTAGCTGTGTAGAGATTTTTCTTGACTTTTGCTAAGACTTACTAATACATTTTAGCACTGTAGAAAAATTTGAAACTTGTCTGCAGAATTCACTGAAGAATGCCTTGGATAATCAGAACTAGATGATAAATTTTGCTCCAATTTAAAATATAAATCACAAGAAATGTACTCAGAAAATAGGACAGTAATGGTGTTTGAGAGGCCAGGTAGTCCATTCTCTTGTCTAAAGCAGGAGTAGAAAATATTCTCATCCTCATTTTATCTAATGCATCTTCTTCCTTCCCCTGCTTTTACTTCTCCACTTCTTGTATACGCATCTTCAATGAGCTGATCTTTTTCTTTGTACGCTTGATATGCCCTTTCTCACTCCCCAGACTTCACACAGGCATGGTACTTCATTTAAACTGTGAACTTTTCTTGATGATCCTTTCAAAAACCATTTCTATTTTGTCCCCCATTCTGTTTCATATCACTGGTCTACAGTCAGTTTACATCTGAGAATGAAAAGTTTATTGCTTGCCACACTTGGCATTCAGTCTGTACATCTTCTTCTGCTCAGGCAAGACATCTGAAATCAGATTCATAATAGATTGCAGCTGAAGTGCCATTATAAAGCATATTCAATAGGTGTGAAAAACTGATGTTCACCCCGTATAATTAGTAGTGCTGGCTATTAAAAATTCATGCTATGAAATGCCTAAGTGGTCTGTAACATCATTTGAGTCCTAAGGTGGAAAGAGTCAGCTGTATATGATACGGCTGTTTCCTGGCTAGAGGCCATTGTTATTCTGTATTCATATTTAAGAACTGCACATCAGGTTTGTGGCTCTGTCATTCCAGGCTCAGAGTAAATATGTAATTCTTGTTTTTTCAATCTGAAATTACTTTTTCTTTTGATCTAGCAATATGTAGATTTTTACATAGTGTTGTGCTCTAAAATATCAAAGAAAGCTGAACATTTTTGAAAAGCTCTGCCTTTCTAGTTATTCTTCTTTGCTTCCTTGAAAGACTTCTCATTACAGAAATTAGTCTTTAAAAATGAAGTTTCCTGACATGTCACAGCATAACAGTTCCTCCTGGACCTGCTCCTATCCTCAAGGGAAACACTCTTTTTTTTTTTTTCTTTCTTTTTTTTACCAAGACTTGAACTGGAAAGGAAACTTACTTTTTATCTGTAAACAGTATTCTGCTAGTGCTGTAATCCAGTGTCTATATATGAAAATTGAATTTAGGAGAAATAAAAAAGGTATTTGTGGAAGGATTGTTTTCTATATATATGATATTTTATTATTGACATAACATATTCTTTAGTTAGGTTCTGTATTTTAGATTTGATAAAAACTGTCTAGTATAGTCTAAAATTTTTTATAACCAAAGGTGAGACCTTTAAAGGGATGAGTACAAATCTTAATTTGATTTAAGGATATTCATCTTTTATATTGCCACTTTATCTCTTGATCTGTGAAGTATTTTTTAAAATATAACATTGCAAGACGTGTAGCAGACGTTTATAGGCAGCATAGATAAGGGCTACCTAATTGCATAGTTGTTCTGGATCTGGACCTGTTTGAAGAGAATTTATTGGCCTCTGTGAAATAAGTTGGTCTCTCTGCATTCCTAAAGAGCATATCTTCAGTTCCTAATTCTCTCCATCACATTTGGCATAAACTGTGACAATTAATGGTGTCAGCAGAGGTTGTAGCTTTACAGGAACATAGTTTGAGTTACTTTAATTCTTTGAAGGTAGGAATGAAGCAGGAAGCAGTGAAGGAAGGCCAGGACTTCTGTTATCTGTACTGCACTGGTTTTGTTGATGCACAGAGAACTTGATTTTGTGAGACTCATTATTTAGCCTCTGCCTTTTGAATCTGTAAAGTGCAATGTAAATTCATCCTCAGTTTGACTGCTAATTAAGAAATGATTAATTTTTTTTTCAGAGGAAGGAAACAAAGGTTATGGACCTGTTTTTGAGGAGCAACCCATTGATACCATCTATCCAGAAGAATCTTCAGATGGACAAGTTTCAATGAACTGCAGAGCTCGAGCAATTCCTTTTCCTACTTACAGGTAACCTCTCATGTTTTGTTTTTCAGGTCTTATGTGTTTTACTGCATGAATATTTCAGGTTGTGGTGTTAAATGGTTGACTCTCATAACAACTAGATATGAAGTCCTCAAGGCATGAAAAAATGGGGAGATTTGCAATTTTTGAGTAAGAATCAACCTTGATTCAATTTGCCAAAATGTCTAGACAGTGTGGGAAACAGTATATTCCTGTTGTGTTAAATGTTTTCAGCTTTTGGAAGGGATACTAATCCAGATGCAGAATGAAAAAACTGATCTTTAAAAAACAGTCAAGAGGCTGCATTTCTGTCTTAGGTTAAGGATGACTGAACTTCAAGTCCTTATTCTTCTTGATTCAGAACAGCTTTTTTATCATATTCTTCTCTGAAAGAAGAAGGACTTGCTGTTCAGCCTGGATATTCTACATTTTATATTGCTTTTGCATCAACCATATTGTAGAAAGATGCTCAAGAAGTGTCAACTCTTACTGAGGGCATAAAAAACTTTACTGGTTCAACTAGCTTTAGCAGAGATTCACACATGACCTCTCTCACAGTAATTGCATTGTTATTAACAGGGCAATTCTGCTTCTTTGTGACATCTCAGGGCATCTATACACATTTGTTGACTGTTATCTGCTCATTGCGAACAGAGAAGTTTACATAAGACTGTCACTATTAAGACTGTGACTAATATACAACCTAGTCATGAGCAGAAAACGGCCATCATCATACTAAGAGACAGACTCAATTTCTTGCCCATTTCTTTGAATTATCTTATGACCTGCCCCCAGTACTCATGTAGGTGTGTTTCTAGGCTTTGGCTTTTAGGACAAGAAAAGCAGTTGAGTCAGCTGACCATTCTTTTAAATCTATTACAGTTTTGTGGTCAACGATGGTATTCTTCCATCAAAACAGCTTAGCTAGTCTTCGTTGCTTTTTTTTTAAAGAATATACTAACAGGTCTACATATACAGAACCACCTATGATTGAGGGATTTGAGGGGAAAACATTTTGAATGTGATCCTTGGCTATAATATCTTTACAAATTTTTCAGCATGGTATTTTGCTGTTAGACTTGTTTGCTCTCCCTATGCTTGGAAAGGACTGGAAGTGTGGAGAGGTCAGATACACTTAGATTTGGTACCCCTCTGTTATGCTTGCCCATCACTTCCAGTCTGCTCAGAGACCCTGTCTGCAAGATCTATGCAAGCCTACCATCTATAGAGCAATTACAGGCTCTACATAAATTTGATCTCTTATGGGCTCTGCAAAATCTGAACTAGTAAAGTCACTCTGGAAGAATTGCCTCGCACCTCCAGAGCTCTTTTAGCTAGGAACAGACCTGGCAATTAGTGCTGATAGCTGATGTGATGATAATTGCAATACAGAATAAGGCCACTTAGCTTATGTCCTAACATAATTTCTTAGTCTACCTCAATACATTATCTTAATTTCTTAGCCTTCCAACAGTTCATGAGACAAAATTTTCCTGTCTCAGAGGTAGGTAAGTCCTTCATGACAATTTTGCATTGCAGCATAGGCTGTCCTCATGATGGTTATTCCTAGGTATTTCTGACCAGAAAATTTGTGATTGGTAATACAGACATAGAACGTCTGCATGGTATGTCTGTAAGGTATGACTGAAGTCATACCTTAAAATCCTATAAAACTGAAATGCTATTTATGCCTCTTGAAAATCGTGCCATTTCATTATTTAATATTTTTAATACCACTTTTGTTACTGTTTCTACAACAGTTGGAATTCCAGCTTCCAAATGAGTATTCTGTATGTTTCAGTATGTCTTCAATAAGGAACACATAGAGAATGCGCTCTTCTTTTCAGACACTAACGCCTGTCTTTACCTTGTGACAAAAAATTAATTACACTGAAAGAATTTTATGATCTTTAACTGTATTTAAGGTGCATCTTTCCCCTTTGTGTTTAGCAAACGTGTGGTTCCTCTCAAAGAAGGTTATGGGCTCCCTCTTGTGGATACAGTAATAGATACAAATAAAAATTGTGAATACTGGTTCCCACTCCCATGTATTTTAACTTTTTTTAAGTCAGTAAAAATCAGTAAGGGCCTGAGTTCAGTTCTTCTTGTAGTCCCTGATGTGAAAGTTACAGCGACACAATGAACTGGCTCTGAGGTTTTACAGTAATTAAGGTGAGAGTGTCTAGCAATTTTCTGAATTTAGCAAGTAGGTCTTAAATCAGATGTGCCACTGTTTTTTCATTGACTTTATTGGCTCATTCATCTTTACAAAATTTTTTCATCCCCTGAAACAAGTTTGCAAAAAGCCCTTTCAAACTTCATTAGTTCATACTTTAAAGGTTCAGAGGGAGTATTTTCCTCGCCAGTTTGGCCTTAGATATCTGCTTGTGGGTATGTTTATAATCCCAGTGCACAGTCACTAGCTAGCTCACTGAGGGCCAGCTCAAGCATCCTTTACTGCATGGCCAGCAATCAACTTTTAACTTCTGTCTTATCTCTGAGAAGGCTGAAGGAGACTGAGACTTTTATTTAAAAGACCTGTGGAATTCAAGTCTGTGGCTCTTTAGTCTAAAGAAAAGCTTAAAGCATATATAGAAGTATATTAACAATTTCCTGTATAGTTCAGCATAATTTAAGAATTATTTCTCAAATCGTATTTCTTACCAGTTTTGGGGGGGCCAAATCTTACATCTGGCTTTTCTTTTTTAATAGGTGGAAACTCAACAACTGGGATATTGATTTAACAAAGGATCGCTACAGTATGGTGGGAGGCAGACTTGTTATCAATAATCCAGAGAAATCAAGGGATGCTGGAAAATATGTCTGTGTAGTGTCGAATATCTTTGGAACTGTAAGAAGCAGTGAAGCCACTCTGCGTTTTGGATGTAAGCTGACGATGTCTGTGTCAAGACGTAGAAATATTACGGTTACCTTGAAATGCCCAATCTTTTACACTGCAGTATCTTCCACTGACATGTGCTCTAGCTGTATGACTATAAAAACAGTATCTTGAGTGCTTTTTAGTCTGCAGAGATAAACACAAAATGTTTTGTAAGCATTCTATACAATTTAGCATTCAGCTGACATGACATCCTTCTCAATGAGTTGTTGTTAAACAATTAATTGAAGAGACTTGTGGAGCCAGATCTTGAGATAATAATGCCCAGACTCTTTTTAAATCATGGTAGGACCTAAGGGGAAATAGTCACAGCAGAAAGACACAAGTGGGGGTATATGGTGCTGAGGCACTGCTATCATGTGAACACAACTGGGATGCTTGCAGGAGGAAGGCATAGCACTCACTAGTAAAGTGTGCTCCCTGACTCCTAGGCTGCAATGAAGACACCACTGGGGGACATTTCTGTCAGCTTCTGACAGTCAGGAACTAGTTTTGTGGATGCATGCCTATGCACGGACCTGCACTGTCAACAAATATGTGCATTGTAAAAAACTGATGTACTATATGAAGAGTAATGTAAAATTTTACTGACTGAAGACAGAATTGGGGATTTTTATTTCATTTTGCCTTACAATTAATTTTTTTCCCCTGGATATATTTTTTCATCAGAGGACAAAAAAAGAATCCACATAAAAAAAGAATTCAGTTTTATTGGTGACTGTTCACAAAACCCTGTGTGTCCTCTAATCCTGACATTAAGTGCTTAGTGCCCCTCTTGTGTTTTGTCAGACTCTCTGAGAAGAATTCACTCCTTACTGTATAGGATCAGAAACAAAGTGAAAAGTTCTACTTTTTGCTAGTAATTATAAGACTATGGGACCACATAATCTGAGGAAACTCAGAGGCTGTAGTGAGTCGATGGATCACGTCGTAGTTGCTCTAGTCTTAGTCTGTATTTTAGCCAGTATATTTTCTGTAATTAATAGAGGGACCTGGGAATACTGGTTGATTACCAGCTGAACATGAGTCGGCAGTGTGCCCAGGTGGCCTGGAAGGCCAATGGCATCTTGGCTTGTATCAGGAATAGTGTGGCCAGCAGGACTAGGGAAGTAATTCTGCCCCTCTACTTGGCACTGGTGAGGCCTCCCCTCAAGTACTGTGTGCAGCTGTGGGCCCCTCACTTCAAGAAGGATATTGAGGTGCTGGAGAGGGTCCAGAGGAGAGCGATGAGGCTGCTGAAGGTACTGGAGGGAAAGTCTTATGAGGAGAGGCTGAGAGAGCTGGGGTTGTTCAGCCTGGACAAGAGGAGATTCAGGGAGGACCTTATCACTGTCTACAGCTATATGAAGGGAAGTTCTAGTCAGGTGGGGGTCGGGCTCTTCTCCCAGGCAACTAGTGACAGGGCGAGAGAGCATGGCCTGAAGCTGTGCCAGGGGAGGTTTAGGTTGGATGTTAGGAAGCACTTCCTTATGGAAAGGGTGGAATGGACTGCCCAGGGAGGTGGTGGAGTTGCCATCCCTGGAGGTGTTTAAAGAAAGATTGGATGTGGCGTTTAGTGACATGGTCTAGCTGATGTCATGGTGTTGGGTCATAGACTGGACTTGATGATCTTGGAGGTTCATTCCAGCCCCAGAAATTCTGTGATACTTTGTTATTCTATGAAGGCCAGATTGTTATTTCCTTCTAATGGAGATGACATAAAAATTCAGTTTACAGGATTTACCTAAGAAGGTATCAATGGTGCCAATACTGGATGGCCAGTAGGATAAAAGCTACAATAGCTTTAGCTACTTAAAATGAAATCAATACACGCAGTAGATGAAAGAAGTAGAATCAAAACAGTCTTCAGGCATGTTTTCCTTCCTACCAGCTCACTGATTGCATGAATATGTTGAACAGAACCCTATATATATAATATTAAAATTATTATCGGGTAAATAGGCATGGAACAGACATGAAAATAGAGCTGGAAACTGATAAATACCTGTTAAGAAATGATACTCTAATTCTTCTTTACACTGTATATTTCTTCTGGTCTCCTATTTACTACTACTACTACTTATAAAAAAACATTTCCTTCCACAATTACTATTTCTAAACAATTGAATACAGAGTTGCTAAAATTAATAGAGAAAATGTCTGATATTTAGTGGAAGTTTTTGTTCCTTTGCTTGTGCATGAGCTGATTGAAAAATGGCAACAACCACTTAGAACAGTTTAAAAAAACCTTGACCAGCTGTACATGAGCAAGACATTTCATTTTGTCTTACTGTCAAAATAATTGAAATTATAGAACAAAAACTACATTCCTCATAAACCTCATATCAATTAATCCATCTGAGAACACTGTCTTTAGTAGAACTGGATCCTTTTAGATCCAGTGGTTTTAAAACTTTTTTATCTGTTACACACATACTCCTGAAGGAAGGAATTTTATCCTGCAGGAGTATTTATTGGCTTTCTGGTGTGTGCTGAACAAAACCAGAGGTGCTACCCTGTCCTGTTTGCTGGGAAACAAATGCAGAACAGTAGAACAGTAATCTCATAGCAGAGAGGCTGCAAGAATGCCCAGAGACATTCCATACTCTTTATTAGCTGTACGCTTATAGGAGTGCACTGATTTTAGTAATTCTTTCATTCTAGCTAAAAATTAATGTCTTCCAGTTAAGAGTTAACAGATCACGGTTATTATAATTATTGAGTAATAATGAAGTAGTGCTTACCAAACAAGATATCAAGACCTAACAGAGTGCAGAGCATTTCATAAGTGGGAAGAAGCTATATAGTTACATCTCAGTAATTGTATGACTTTTCCTGCACCTGGCATAGACCATTCTGTTTCAGGACTAATGTAAAGTTTTACATATACATATTGCCTGCCCTATCCCATGTCTGTGAATTTGTGGTGGCTGTCCCAAATTTTCAAAAGTTATTAAAGAACCCTATAAACAAAATGTCTGTGCTTAAAATGTAAACTCAAAATAGCTAAAATAAGTCAAAAGCAATAAGGGGTTTTCCTTTTTTAAGCCCTATACTGTCTGTATGCAAAGTGGTATCAAATTAGCAGCGGGTTTGTTGCTAATGATTGCAAATTCTAATTTTTTTTCCTATTTCTGCAAGAGATTTTAAACACTAATCTGTTCTAAATAAAGAACATTAAGTAATAGTGGCAAGTTTACAAGATGATCAAAAGGTCTGCAGCAATGAAATTGACATTTTCAAGAGAGATCGGTCAATATTTAGAAGATAAGAAGTAGTTGTGTAGCAGAAGTCCATGCTGATAAATGGAACAGGAATATATTCAAGATTGAATATATTCAAGCTACTACAAGTACTATTTGCATAGAAGTATTCTGTGTGAAGAGCTTCCTTGGCTTTGATTACAAAACTGGTCTGGTCAAATAGCTAATTCTTACGAGGTAGTCTGGTATATTTCATTTCTTTTTTATCAAAGAATAATATTCCAAATTAAATGGGACCTAGTTATGGAGAACTGAATACATTCACTACACTAAGGCGCAGGTTAAAAATTATATAAAATAATAATCAGAAGTCCTTAGAGTGACCAGTTACAATGCCTATCATTTAGGCATTGATCCAGTAAAGATCCAGTCAATCATTGGAAAGATCTGTATTAATTTCTGGTCTGTTAGAGCAGAATAAAACAGTAGTATTTCAGAAACTGGGAGAGGCATCTTTCCCTGATTACTGATCTAAGTCTCCTAGTTTTTTTTCACGAATTTGACAAAACTTAGTGACATTTGCCTCCTGTGTTCTCATAGTCAGTCAGGTCTGACAGCTGTGATTGGCCTTGGAGGAATCCTTTACCTGTATCATATCTAATAAACGTAGCAGTTGTTACAAAGCTAAGGAATTAATTATTTTTAGATGATGTAGAGTAGCTACTACACATTGCATTTTACAGTAGTTAATAGTCTCTGCTTTCTACTTTATCTCTTTTTGTATGTAGCTCTGTCCTGATTTTTAATTAATTGTTTCTCTGTGTTTGCTCTTGCACTTAAACTTAAGTTAGATCTCAGAGCCAGCCTTGGGAATTTATCAGAATTGGATAGCTGCCTGCCATTGAAGAATACTGAAGTAATCTGAATGAAGTTAGTTTAGATGATTTCTGTGGTAGAATGCTCCAACCCATAGAGGCTCTGCACTTAGTTATTACTGACATACTGTTTGTACCACAGTAGTATTTAGCACAGGACTCCAGTCAGGACCTCTGTGATCTCATTGCACTCAGTGACCTGGAGAAGCTTCAGAAGAGATGTTCCCTGCCTCAAGATATTTATACTTTAATTCCCGACTGGATACAGAAAATGAGAGTGAAAAAAATCATCAAAGTGCAATTATTCACCTTGTTGAAGTTACTCAGGCAACTGTTGTCTTATCACTGCAGATACCATTACTGTTCTCCCACAGTCTGTGGAATGATAAGTAGCTCCATGAAGGCCTTGTTTCTTTATCCTTTTACAACAGTGCCTTTACTCTGCTGCATGGAAGTTGGTTTAAAGAGGATCAGCTAAGGTTTCTCCTTGTCAGCTAGGGCTTCTCTCTCCAAGTCACTCTGTCTCAAACCTCTGGCACAAAGGTTGTCTCTGAGCTAACTGCTTACCAGTCTTTGGCTGCTGAACTTGTCAGGAAGGGCAACCAGGTCATTTTAGAGAAGCCACTTTAAGTTACGGTATAAAATTAAACTTGCATTTTAGAGAAACCAGTTCAAAAATAACCTCAATTCCTTTTCCTTTCTCTTCCTGGGATTCCTTCTTCAAATGTAACTCACCTGGCTACTCTTAGAGATACAATCCACACCACTTTTTTTTTTTTTATTATTTTTCCTTGACTTTTTCTTTTATATACCCAAAACACCTCAAAAAAAAAAAAAAGTCATGCCACACACTTAAGA
>JANIJG010002873.1:0-16808 GCA_024611175.1 Megaceryle torquata | reverse complement strand
AGAAGGCTCCAGGGAGGCCTTACTGCAACCTTTCAAGACTTAAAGGGGACCTATAAGACTTTTTAGCAAGTCATGTTGCAACAGGGTAAGGGGTAATGGTTTTAAGCTAAAGATGACCATTAAAGGTCCCTTCCAAGCCAATGCATTATATGGTTCCATGATTTTTTTTAAATTTTATCTCAAGCTTCAGTTTTGAAATGCATTTTTTTCAAGCTGTTTAATATTCAGTCTGAATTATGAACTTGCCTTTTTGCCACATATTTAGGAGATGGATATCTTTTTTTTTTCCTCTGGGCCTTTATAAGTAAATGCTATTTTCTTCTTCCTGGATAAAAATGTCTGTCAGCTTCTCCCTAAAAATAATCCTTTTTACGACATTAAACATGAGTGTGTCTAAAAATGTGAGAAAAAATGGAGACAGTAGAGACAAGAGAAGAATATTTTTTAAATGAATAGTGTTGTTCCTGTATCATATACTTTTTCATATTTTTTCTAGCCACAGAAAAATTGCAGAATTCTGTTATTTTAGGTGAAGTTTATTTAAAGTTTAAATGAGCACCATTTGATAATTTAAGTTTATTGCATTGGCTCTTTTGTTTAAAGAGAGTAGATTTTCTGACCAGTCATTTCAATAATGTATTTAATATCCATTGCTTATACTGTATGATGAGCTATTAAAGAAGAAAGAGAATAGAAGAGGGCACAATGTAACACTGCATCTGTTGAGCTGTGGTGACTCTGATCTTGGCAAGCAAACAAAAAAAAAGACAATGTGGCAGCATTGTTTTGGCTGCGTCTCTTAAGAAAAACGAGGGGGGGTTGGAGGGAGAACAGGGATATCACCATCTGCCATATGGAGGTGGCTTAAACCAGGAAAAAACAATGCTGCTTTCTAGCTTTAGTAGTTATTACAAACAAGTAATTTAGCAAGCAGATTGCACTGACAGTCTCCCCTGAACTTGGCTTTCACTGACAAAATTTGCATACTGGATTGCAGAAAGCAGTGTGTAATTCTTCAGTAGTACACCAGAAGATTATACTGTTAATACTGAGAGATGGTTTCCAAATGGAAAATAGCAAAAATATTTAAACTGCCTTGAGAATATAGCTTGTTTCTAAATCAGATAATTTTTAATTAGATATTTCATTTAGCAGAAAACAAAGATTTCTTGTAGAATATCTGGTTTAATTGTTTTTCAATAAAACAGTACAGGAAATGATTCCTTCAATCTGTTATCTTTTTTCAGATGAATAATATGCCTTTAATCTTCCTCGGCTCCCTGCACCCGACTTGACTTACATACAAGATTTAAAGCTTTTCAGCTTGATTTTCACAAGAAAACAGAACTTATTAGCATGATCTTTAAAAAATGGACTGACACCTATTTATAATTTACAAAATAACCCACCACACCTAGTGAATTTTTATACACAGTTTTGTAGTAATAGATTTAAGTACTTTATTTTGATTTGCTATATTTTCCTTTTATATTAAAACAAAGAAATAAAAAATAGTTTATATAATAGTTTTCCTCCCAGAGGAATCTTCTGAAAAAGTCCTACTTCACTGAGATTTGCTTTGACCTTTAACTGTTGTAAAGCAATGTGCATACAATAGAATCTACTGAACAGTGAGCATGGTGAAACAAAAAGCTTATGTGCGTAAAATCAATTTAGTTTCTTACTTCTGGATTGGTAGTGTTTGCATTGGTGTGGTAATAGTGAACTGAAGAGTAGATGTGCCTGGTGTCACTCAGCTATGACTTTTTCCAGAGAAATACCATTTGTGACTGAATCTTTCTTTATAAAAAGGTTAACATATTGTCACAAAGACTGAAATATTACATGGATAAAATAGAACATCGCTAGTGCCTGAATGTTGTGAGGGATTCTCTTCTGAAAACATAAAAAAAATAAAAAGAAATGTGCATGGGTGTGAATTCTTCAGCATACATAGTCTTGTTTTATTGATTCTGTGTTTTAGTTCCGGAAAGGTGAACTGAGAATGCAAAGTCTGACCTTTGATGATGCCGGCATGTACCAATGTATAGCAGAAAACAAGCATGGAATTATTTATGCAAATGCTGAACTGAAGATTGTGGGTCAGTGGGATTCTTTATTTACTATTTCAGGTTTGAGTAAGATAGCAGTTGTATTTACAAGCATTGGTTTGGTAACAGATTCCTGTGAAGATAAAGCTAAGAACCCTCACTCACTCAGTCTGGGTGAGGTATTGTTTATTTGAGCTCCCCAGCTGGGTTTTGGAAACAACTTGAGGAATCAAGTTGCTAATTTACGGTGAATGTTTGCTGTATTATTTCTGATGTTTACTTGATGCTGTTACCCTCAGAGGAGAAGGCAGTGCAGAATTTTATGAAGCTCTGCTCTCTACCCTCTGAAGCTTGAAAACCTGATTAAGAAGTGTTTTCTTTTTTGCCTACCTATGCTTCGTCCCCTGTGGGGCAAAATCTGTTTTCTTTGAAACTGTGTTACCAATCACCAGGCCTTTGAGGCTCTTCCTCTTCACTCTCCTTGCTTTTGCCTTCAACCCATTCAGACCAGCTGTTCAGTTGATCACTGAGTGTAGTTACTAATCCATTGTGTTTTCCTTAGGAGCAACCTGTTGAAAGTTTGATTTTCAGATCCAGAGTTCTCAGGCTTAAACCAATTTCTGATGATTTTACTGATGCCTTTAGAGCAGGCATATTGGCTGTATGGCGTGGCTTTCCTATGAGATCTCCCTGCAGTATTTACCTTGGGTTCATGCTCGCCTTCCGGGGTTTCCCAAGAGCTAGATTATTCTTGACTTCCCCAACCTGTCACACAACAATACGTTATCATTCACTGGTATTCCATTACTATGTACTCACTACCAGCCTGGATTACCCAGAAAAAAAGCACTTGCTTGCATGCACATTTTAAAAATTCAGTGTTGTAAGATGCGGATGTTTATCAAGAGATTTTCTTTGTCCTAGTATAATTAACTAATAGCCCAAATTCCTCAAGCTGTGCACACACTTGCTGGCATGATTAACAATCATAGTATGCCAAGACGCAAAATAATTAAAAGCTTTTTTTCTTTTATTTGGTTACAAATAAAGAGAAAATTAATAAGTAAAGGTCTCATCTCAGATATAGAAGTGTGATGCTTCCTAAAGTCATGTCTCATTACTCTTGTACATGTGAGAGTACACCTAAGGTCTGTCAGCCAGACAAAAAACTACAAAGAGGAAGAAGGGCACAACCTTAAAGTTGCTAGAGGGTGGTTAAAACCACAGAAAAGTAAACAACTATTCTTTGAACATATGAACAAGTGACAAACTTTTTACACAAATCAGTCTCTAGGAATTTAGATTTTATTAGGACTGATCAAAAAGCCTTTGAAAGGGAGGAACTTTCTATTGATTTCCATGAACTTTGATCTTGTTAGATTAAACTTAGATGGAGGTTTGGAAATCCAACAGAAAGAAACCTCTGGTGTAACACAGCATAGAACTACATCGTTATTTTTTTCTTTTTCTTTTAGGTCACCATCCTACTTCTCATTGCATTTCTCTATCATTAATATTATTCTCACTGGTCTGAATAATGGACACTTATACAGTTCAATAGTTCTGTAATTTACCTTCATGTTGCAAACAAATTCTGTTCTGCAGAAAAATCACTAACAGCAGTTCTTGTGTTAATTTTTGCTTTCAGCATCACCTCCTACTTTTGAGCTGAACCCTATGAAGAAGAAAATCCTAGCAGCTAAAGGGGGCCGTGTAATCATTGAATGCAAGCCTAAAGCTGCTCCTAAGCCAAAATTCTCATGGAGCAAAGGAACTGAATTGCTTGTAAATGGGAGCCGGTTAGTATTGACTGTTAGGGCACACTGTGAACATTTTAAATTCTGTCTTACGTTTCTGTTTGTCCTTTAGGCTAGTTCTTTTGCAGGTTTTGGGGGCAGGACAATGTGTAATTTCAGGAAAATTATATGACAAGATGTTACTAGCAGCATGGTTCCAAATACCTAGCAGGGTATCTGACTTAAACCAGTCTGTTTGGTTCTGTTCACATGTCAGAGTTGAACTGGATCACAAAACTGTAAGAAAAATACATGATTGACTACCAACAAAGTAGTTGAAAAAGAAGAAAGTATACTTTCTTACTCCAGCAGTGGGAGGCATCTAATTGTGCCACAGTCTAATTGAATATTTTATTTACTATAGGAGAAATGCAGTAGGTAAATATGAGCTTCCAAGAGATGCTTGTGCTTTGTTCTACACTTATTACAGATCTACTGAAAGTATTGCTTTCTAATACAAATACCTAATTTTTCTTGATGTATTTTTTGCTCTTTCAATAGTATACGTATCTGGGATGATGGGAGCCTGGAAATTATCAATGTCACAAAGCTGGATGAAGGTCGTTACACCTGTTTTGCAGAAAATAACCGAGGAAAAGCTAATAGCACCGGTGTTCTAGAAATGACAGGTAGAGCTCTGAATTACATTAGTGTCTTTCAGGTAGAATCTCTCCATTCAAAAGCACTGATTTTTGTTCCAACATTGCACTACTTTTGCAAGCCATTTTATATCTTTTCTTTCTAATTTAATTGCTCATTAAACAATGAATTGATGCTTTTAAAGAGTATTTATCAGTTGAAACTGTGTATGTTTGCACTTATTCTGAGCCTGTATCTCAATTTTCAGGGTTCATTTTTCTGTAAGAGATGATTAAACCTGATTCATGAAATTGACACATTTTGATACATGCATTCAGTTTGGTAGCTTAGAGCTCAGGCTAAGGTGTAATTCTGGGATCATAACTAAAACAGAGAAATGGGATTTTTAGTGACCTCCCTTAGTTTTTATTTTCCTTTTTTTTTTTGTGTGTGTAGGGTAGGCAAGTCTGGGAGAACATTGCAGTTAAAGAAACATGCTTTAAAATTGTGAGATAGAGGCATATAGCCACGTGACTGCACTACTAAATTCTCTTCCTTTATGGGTATTTACTCTTTTAATACTGATATCTTTAATTGTGCGTTTTAAATTTGAAGTCTAATAAATAGATAGCTGTAGAATAGAGACAGAGGAGATGACATTCATGAACATCTGTTCATATGTCTGTCAAGTAGAAGAGTCATTTATCAAATACATTTTTTAATGTCTGTTCCAGAAATCATGCTGGATGTGGCAGCTCAATGCCACAATATTGGTGTAGCAATATAAGATTTTATCTGTTTAATCAGATCATATGAAAGCATTTTTCTGGATGATTTATACCAACCTTATTTTGCCAAGTGAATTGTAAGACTTATTTTTTTAATCAGATCTGTTTAATGCTTGCAGTTACTTTTTATCATCTACAGCTTTATATGTCTTAATACTACCCTCAGGCACTTAATTATTTTGAAATTTTCTATAAATAAATATCTAGGCCCTTAATAGTCATATCATACCTTCTAAAATCATGAAGAATATTTACATACTCAATCTGCACAGTGAAATACTTAAATCATTTGTTTATAAACCTTATAAACTAGGTATAAAGAATTTTAAAGTTTTGGAGAATTCTCCTCTGATTCATCTAAAAAGATTAAGTCATCTCTGCATCACAGCAGAAAGAGAAGTATCAGATGACATATTTCAAAATTATTTTTATATAGTGGAGAATGATGGGGGTTGATGAAAAATACTTTGAAAATGGTATTCCCAAGCACATTGTGTGGCCCATAAAACTTCTCAGATGTTGCACATGGCTACAGGAAATTAAAAAGTTAAATCTGAAGCTGATAGACACTGTAAAGTCCAGTGTTTTCTCCCACATGCAGTTTGTTCACTGCCACTGGACCACTCTTTCCACAACTCCTTAGACTAGTAGAGTACTTTCTGTAAACGTTTAGAACATCACTGATGGTAGAACCAAATGCTGGATGTACAGGCACAACCCTAAAATGGAGCAGCTTTCCTAACCATGTGTCTGTAGCTCAGACTTTAGGGGTCAGATGTTAACAGGTTGCTCCAATGTACTGTAAGATACTCCATTCTGCAAAACCCAGTAGCTATGCCATTCTCACAGTACCACTATTAATCAGGTTTTAGATTACTAGGGTAAGATCTGGCAAAAGGTTCCTTTCCAAGGCAGCTGCACAAGAAATGTTGACTTTGTTGAGGATTTTTTACTGTTCTCTGTATTATGAGGTGTAGGGTGCTCCTTCGAGCATGCTAAAATTTAGGTCTTGACTAGTAGCAATAGCTCTTTTCTTACGGCTTTTGTCTTAAAGGTTTTGGTACCCTACTCCCATTCTCATATTGGTAGGAAATGTCATGGCATAAGGAAGATATTCTGTGGATTTTTGTTTTATGATAATATTTGAAAGAAAAGGAATAGGTCTCAGTGATCCAATGAGTCCCTTCCAGAGCAGTGCTGCTAATTTGCCGTATGAGTTTGATTCATGTAGCAAGATCTCTATCAAGTGTCATGAGATCTGTCTTCTTTTTTTTGTTTCTGTGATGATAAGAGACATTGCAACTTTCTTCCTTTTCTTGTGTTATTTTCTCTTCCTTTCCACGTGTAGCTATTTGCCTAGTTTGTTACGCATCCATTATATTGTTTCTTGGTAGACAAAATCTCAGTCCCTGCAATGCTCTAATGGAAATCTGACTCAGTCTGACAACTGAGTAGAACTTTCCATTTGTTGAAGAGACAGGTTTTAAAACATAAGATATTATAATTAAAACAAGAAATACAACACAAGTCACATAAGATTCATCATCTGTCATCTTTCTGCCTGAGGTATAGTCAATGAATAAAAATAGCTTTAAGTAGTCAGTAGGTGATTCAGAGACTGAAACCCAGCCAGTTTCAAAGGACAGCTAAATAGCAGTTAGGCATTTCCATTGTAAAAGATTTCCTTTGTTCTCTCTGGTTTGGTCCTTTGAAATGTAGCTACATGAATAACATGTAAACTAAAGTTAGAGGGAGCAGCTTAATGTATAATGAAACAGTTATGGAGCTGAGCTTACATTTCAATAAGCATTTATTTATTGGAATTTTCTATGTTTGCTGTTAACTTCACAGAAGCTACAAGGATTACGTTAGCTCCGTTGAACGTTGATGTCACTGTTGGAGAGAACGCTACTATGCAGTGCATTGCATCCCATGATCCCACCTTAGACCTGACATTTATTTGGTCTCTGAATGGCTTTGTAATAGATTTTGAGAAAGAGCATGAACATTATGAAAGGAATGTTATGGTAAGATGCTACAGATATTTAATATGTGAAAGACTCATTTTCTTTGTTGTAAATAGCCATCTTTTCTGGTTTACTTTTTCTATTGTGTTGGTTCAGGTCTAGAAAAATGCAGTAGACTAAGAACATAAAATATCAATTTAGACCTTACAGACATGTAGACACTTGCATGTAGATAGCTGAAATCGAGTATCTAAATTGACACACGTATTTTGGTACTCCAATTAAATCTCATTTTGATTAATAGTGAATATAACTGCTAAGTAGGTATCCTGATCATAAACAGGGTAAAATTTATCTTGAAAAAGTGTGGTATGCATTCACTTCTACTTACCCATGTTTTTCTCATCAACGTTTCTGGAATTTGGCACAACACCCAGCCAGATGGTGGGTAGGAGTCAAATAGTCTGTAAACACTGAGCAAGAAGAGTTTGTGTGAAGGCTAAACAAGTTAATACAAAGACGCTTGTTTTGACACATAGAAAGAGGAAACACAGATCTTTCATGTTTGCATGTATGATTATCTTTTTATAGTCTTCTATCAGGTTTATTCAAAATTAATACTTCAAGTAGAAATACCTTCTCATTATGTCTAATCACATGCTGATTTACTTGATATGCAACAACAACATCAGAGTGGTTGCCCAAAGGTGTATATATTTATACCATTATTCTGGGTTTAAATTGTACAAAAATCCTCAAATATAGGTACCTTTTTTTTTGTGCTCCAAAGAGGAGCTGCAGATATGGAGAGAAAAGGTTGTAGTGTCTGGAAACACCAGAAGCCATATTTGGTTTCAGCTCTGTCTTCAAAATGATCTAGCAGGTAACAGTGCCTCCTGCAGAGTCTTTCTCCTAGGCTGGTAATATTATTTGATTTTCCATGGACCAAGAGATTCTTTTTCTCTCTTTCAATATCGGTTTATCTCCATGTGTGAAGGTGTTTCAAGCATAACTATTCTAGTCTGATTTGGAATAAAATAGTCCTTTGAGGAGTCTAAGTTTCATCAGCCTGCTCATTTGCCAAGTTGTAAATGTCCCTAAGTCATTCTCCTATCTTCCACTGAGAGAGCAAGTCCTTGTCCATCAAGCCAGTAGAAGCATGCTGAGATCAGCTGAAAAATATTGAAACGCAAAGACACAAAGCCCCTTCTGCAATAGACTTCTCAAAAGTCTATGTCCAAACTTAGTAGCAGTGTATTTTGTGTTGTCTCAGGAATTACAAGGAATGTCGATCTACACTAGTACACTAGCATCATTCCAAACATTTCCTGCATGTGGCTATTAAGGTTTATATTTACACTTTGGTACTGATTGGTGCATAGCAGTACTTTGAAGAAGCTTGAATCACCTCCTAATGGTATTAATTTGTCACTAGATAAGAAATGGAATGGGTCTGACTGTCAGTCAAAATAAGAGCTTAAAGAGTAAAGCCCCATTAAATGTATTCCTTGTAAAACAGCGAGTAAAGCCACTCTGTATTTGTCAAATGTTATTTAATTGATTGCTTTTAGCTACCTGACAGAAGTCACAAAAAGAAATTGTGTCCCATGAAACAGAAAATCAGACTGAAAGTGTTGATGAATCAATTATTTTGGTGTGTAAAGAAGCTAAAAATGCTTTTATTAGAGACTTTTGTATTACAAGACCATGTAATCCAAGAGAAGGGAACCTGAACTTCTCTCCTGCTGGTCAGATGTTCAAGTTTTTATCTCATTGACATACATATGTGGGTTTTCTCTTAATAATGAAAATAGAAGGAAATTGGTTTTGTTGGCTTTTTTTTTTTTTTTTTTTTTTTTTAGGGAAATTAATTCTGAAATGTAATCCTAGTTTTAGGGCACTTTGTAGCAAAGCACTTCAAGTAAACAAATCTGGAGCTAAATAAGGGCCTCAGCAAGCACATAATGTGTGGTTCTCTACAAAGATCAACTTAATATTTAGGTTCCCAGCTACCTGTTTCATCTTTCAGATAGTCAACGGTCCTGGATCTCCTGACCACAAATTCTGATTAACTCTACAATATTTTAGATACTTCACTGAAGTGATTGATTTTAAAAACAAATTAGCCTAGCTTTGCTAGACTGGCTTCGTCTCCACAGACCTTCAGTGGTCTGCAGAGAGAAAGAGGTGGTTCACTTCATGTGGGTGTTGAATCTTATGCCAGAAGATTTCCTCTTTCTATAAAGATGGATACTGCATAGGATGCAGAAGTAAGTAGAGTGACTAACTCTTAATTGACTTAGTTAAAGTAGGTTAGATCCAAACATCAATTAATTTATTTGTCAGTGTGTAACTCCATCTTCTTGAGGGATATTTCTTGTTTTGTTGTGTTCCCTTTTGCACTTGATCAATACTGGTAGAAATGATTGAAGCAGAGGCAACTTCTCATTTTGCATTCCTAAGCTTCATTTATGGGCTTTCAAAGGCAAAGCAAATGCAGATAATCTCTGTTCATCTTCCGCAGGCAGCTCAGTCTTCCTCACTCAGGACAGGGGACAGTAGAACTGCATTTGAAGTCTGGAAGTACAATTTGCAGTTATTCAGCAATTCAGCACTTGAGTAACAACAAATGCAGAATTTTTAACAAGTTCAATAAAAACGTTTGTATAGGATGTAATTAAGAGGAATATGCACTTTCAGTCTTTCTGAATCATTCATTATCATATTCTTACACGAAGGGGTTTTCTTCCTGTGAGAGCAGAGGGATTTTCTTCTGCTTGCTGCTTCCATCTCTCTGGCAGTTCTGAGCAGAAGTCACTGGGTGGCAGTTTTGCTCATGCTTTCTTGAATGCAAAGCAGGGAGCTGTTGTGCATTTGACAGCAGCAGCCCCCTAACTGCTGGGCTTGAAGCAGTGGAGTCCCATGCTGCCACCCAACCCTTCACCAACATTAAAGAAAAAAATATTCCATCATGATAATTAAAATTACTGGATACATAGTGCATGCTCTCTGTGCTCTAATTTCCTGTTAATGAAAAATCCTCATTTGTTTTCCTGATAAGATTATTATTAATTTATGTGACAAAGCAGATCAACATACTGAAGCTTGATATATCCACAGTATTTTGGTTCTCAAAATAATACCAATATTGTTGTCACATACACATAATGGAATGCTAATGAAATTCATGTAAATACCTGCATAAGTCTTCTTTCTTTAATGGAACTTTGGTATCCATCATTTACTGAAGACAACACTAATTTGCATTACATTAGTACTAAACCTCATTTATCAAAAGAACATTTGTCAGTGTTGTTTTGATTTCCTCTGACAATGATATTTAAAATGGAATGCAAATATTAATTGGCTAGCATTCAAAGAGTCAAATGGAGTCTTCAGAATCTCACTATTAAATAGATTGCTATTGACTTTATATGGTGTTGTTCCTGAGGGAGCTAAACATTACGTTAAGCCACAGAATCATCTAGGTTGGAAAAGACCCTTGGGATCATCGTGTCCAACCATTAACCCTACTCTACAAGTTCTTCCCTAGACCTTATCTCCCAACACTGCATCTAAGTGATGCTTAAACACATCCAGGGATGGCGACTCAGCCACCTCCCTGGGCAGCCTATTCCAATATCTCACCACTCTTTCTGTGAAGAATTTTTTCCTAGTGTCTAGTCTAAACCTACCTTGTTTCAGCTTGAAGCCATTCCCTCTGGGTCTATCACCAATTACCCGAGAGAAGAGACCAGCACCAACCTCTCTACAATGTCCTTTCAGGTAGTTGTAGAGAGTGATGAGGTCTCCCCTCAGCCTCCTCTTCCTCAAACTAAACAGACCCAGCTCCTTCAAACGGTCCTCATATAATTTATTCTCCAGTCCCTTGAGCAGCTTTGTTGCCCTCCCCTGCACCTGCTCCAGCACCCCGATATCAAGTCCTGTAGAGATACAGCACTTCAAATAATCTGGAAAACTAATGTTCAGTCATTTGGTTTTTATAGATCTGCTTTTTGTCTTGTACATTTAAAAGTTGAAAAGCCTACTTTTAATATATATTATTTAAAAATACACGCCTTCCAAGTAAGTGTATTCTTTTAGGTTTATTACAGAAAAAATATCTTTACACATTATTATAATTCACATTCACATATTAATGTGAAGTTCTGCAACTATTTTTATACTTTTCCAGCCACACTAGTCTGTTTGCATGGATTCAGGAATTCAGGAAGAGGAATTCCATAACTTGACTGGTTCAAGTCTGTACTTTGTACATACACTTAGGAAGATCCCAAATGTAGGCTGTAATAGTCTTAGTCACCTATAAGCATGCATACATTTTAACATACTTTCTATACCATCAGTATTCCTGCGTTTGCTACATTGTTTATTAGTTGTCTTAATATCAGCAAACCTGAAATTTCTATTTTTCTCATCGTTTTATCTTTAGTAAGTTACATTAAACTGCTTTACAAATGTTCAGGAACTTGATCTGCTTGCAAATATATTTCTTTTATAAGAATTAAAAGAGGAAATAGTGAAGGAAAAAATACAGTAAGGCCGGACAATAAGTTTTGTCATAGAGACAACTGACTTGTTTGCTCATGTTTTCTCATATTGGGAGTGAGATTATCAAAATAATATAAGGAAATACTGTATTTGGGTACCTGACACCCTTTCAGACCTACAAAAATGCAAGCTTGTATCACCTCATCATGTAATACCTGGATCATTTTAAAGTACCTCACTGAAGTGGTTTGTAAGTTATCTTCTTGTCATCTAGTGTGTTTTTACATCCCACAGAAGGTATGATTGTTATTTTTTCATCAGATAACTTAAAGACTTCATGCTGCCATGTGATCATAATTTATCCAAAAAAGCATTCCATGGAGCCCCACTTGAGATACCGAGTTCCCCAGTCCTCTGCAAAAACAAAATAAAGCTAGCAAAAGTCAGAATTCCAAAAATGGCAGGTGCAAAATGGAAGTGACCATGCCTATATGTTAGAGAAAGTTTCAACTTTTTGATTTGCTTTTTAAGATAATTTTTTTTTTTTCCAATAGTGAGAAATTTAGAATCCTCTTAAATTTTTTTAAATGGCCAAGATTCTTGGTTTCTATTGTATGGCACTTGAGTTTTGTAATGAAATTTACATCTTGCATTTAAAAAGTACTGAAAAGTAGGAAGCAGTCATTGTATTCCTACTTTAAAAGGAGAAGATTGAAAGAAAGCCCTCAAACTCTCTGCTGGTAATATTAAGATGATTAATAGTTTGAAGCATCTGGCATATGAGGAGAGCCCGAGGGAGCTCAGGATGATCTTGTCAACATGTACAAATATGTGGTAAGAGGGAACTAAAGAAAACTGATCCAGACTCTTCTCATTAACACCCAGTGAGTGGACAAGAGGTGATGGGCAGCAAATGAAAAACAGGAAATTCCAATTAAACATTAGGAAAACCTTTTCATTATGGTGATCAGACATTGGAACAGGTTGTCTGGAGAGGCTATGGAGTCTCCATCCATCAGATTCATCAAAGTATTTGAAGTGAAGGCCCCGAGCGGTCTGTACAGTCGATTCTGATTTGACGAGGGAGCTTGGACAGGACACGTCCAGAGATACCTTCCCATTTCAACTATTGTGTGATTATGTGATGGATTAATATAGTTATGTAAAAAAAAAAAAATACAGTTAAATGATGTGTGTCAAAGATGGTATTGAGTGTGGAGAGCAGATGGCAGCAGTATTGTGCTCAGCCAGTACATTTATATGGTGGTGCACAGTTACTTGTGTAGTGGGATATCAGCACTTTCCACTGCAAGCAGAAGCTCCAGTGCTTGAAATATGGATTTAAGGTATTGGACCAAAGCTTGGTACCAGCAAGGATGAGGTCATTCTAGAAAGTGTATCCTGGAACTTTATGCTTTGTTCTTTCCAATTTCTATCAAAATAGGAATTTTAACACTCTGAGATATACTTTGATATTTGTTGATATACTACATTTTAACATTTAGGAAATATTTACATTACCAGCAACTTTAATGGTGGAATTTTTGTACAGAATTAGGAGGGAATCTTTCCTGGGGAGTTCACAGGACAGAGATTTCTGATGCTGGACATTGCATAGCATCACACCCAACTAAAAAATCCTCACAGAATGAGGAGCATTGTTCAGTGTGGTGCTGACACATCTCAGTGTCATGGCTGCTACTGAGCACGAATTGAACTGGCTCAATCCAGAGTGCTTTCCAGTGTTCATAGGTTCAGGGATATGGCACAAAAGCAACAAAACATGGTCAGCACAGAACTTGCAGGGCTTGTAGCTCAGGGTCTATTCAGCTTTGAAGTGGCTTCTGAATTGAAGCTGTTTGTTTGTAACTTATTCTGATGTCCCTGCAGCATTTATACAGTTAACTTTCAATAGTATGCACTTTGTATTTTCAAAAGGTTTTTTTTTTTCCTTATGCAAATATTATTCATCCTACTTTATCCCTCTCCAAAGTACAGAAAGCTTTGCAGTCTTTTAGGACAATATTCATAATATTCTGGAGATGTGTGACTAGACTGTTACTTTACATTAAATTAAATTGCACATGGAAGGGCCTGTTTTGTCACATTGACTGTAAAAATTCAGATACCAAAATCCACACTACAGATGTCTAAAATAGGTGAGATGAATAAACTGGAACTATAGTTGGACTATAAAAATCCTATCAGAATACAGCTTAATACCTGCTTGCTTTTTTTTGTAAATTATTATAATTTCCAGTTCCTTGGAAGGACATGGTAGACAAAGGTGTTTCACTGAATTCTCCTGCTTTAGCATATTACTGAGTAGACACTTGGTTTTATTGTATAAATCTCTCCTTACACATTCAACAATTTTCTGCAGCAGTAAAGATAAAAAGATTTTAATTTTACTTTTTCTTCATTGCTTCCCCTGGTAATCCTCCTTGCAGAGTGTGGAGTCTATCTACAGCTATATGATAGGAAGTCAATAGGAACTTCAAGAAGATAACTGAAGAATTAGAGAGAAATGTTTACATAAGAAAGCTCAGTTACCCACTGAAGAGGAGGAAGAGGCTGTGTATGGATTGGGACAAACCCTAGGAGACAGCATCATAGTGAGATCATTCAGTACAGTTTGTTGAATACATCGAGGGGATGGGTGATTGTTCATGAAGCATGGCCAACCAAATGAGTTGAGCTACTGCTTTTTATGAAGAAAAATTGCAGGACTGTCCAAAGGCACTGTCTCAATGCATTGCTTTCAGTGACTTGATGTATCAGGGAGATGCTTTGGATGTGAGTGAGCTGGAAATCGCATATTTTGGCTAGGTTTGGCGTAAAATTTAGAGGCTAGGGCCTAATAGTAATGTAGTGAGTGTGGAATGAGATGGATGGAGTCAGTGGTTAAGAGCAAGGAGGGGAAGGAAAGCAGAAGAAATAGTGATGAGGGTGAGGCCAATGAGCAGTTAGCTCTGACAGAAGCCTTTGAAGAAACCTATTATTAATCCACAGTGCTATTTCCAGCGTAAAGAAATGTAGTCCATTTAGAGGGTCAAGATATGACAGAATTAAAAAAATACACTGCAAAATTGGTTAACTGTAACTTTATGTACTTGAGAGACTTTGCATACTACCAGAATCCATGTACCATCCTTAGCAGGAGCTGGGAGAGCCAGGTCTGAGCACTATTCAGAGAAATGTAGTTAGCAGTGTATTGTGAATTTTCTTTATCAGCCATGAAGTTGTGACCCAAAAGTGAACAAGTACCTATTCTTTTTCTCCTGTTGGAAATGAAATAGCGGTCATATTAACCACAGGGTACAAAGCACAGTGTCCTTAAGCATTCTTGGTGGTATGCTGAATGGGGAAGAGTAATTTATCTGTTGGAAATATTTCCCAGTCCACATTTCAGGACTAGAATTAGCACTGTACTTCCTTTACATATAAATATAGTGATCTGAAGGAAAGGATTCTTTGGTGGCGATGACTCTGTTGTCATTATCCTGCTGGGGTTTTTATTTACGCATAGCTGTTTGTGACAGCCATGGCTTATGAAACAAAGTGACATAAGCTCTCTCTTGTGAATAGGATTGAGACAATAGACCTGCACTGGTGGTGGTGTCCCCATGTCATCTCTGATCTCAATAACAGGAAAACAGTTATAATCATATTTACATAACATCCATCAACAGCTGTTGGATTATCTGTTCTACATGTGTCTACCACATAGAAGATCCTTTACTGCCAGGACCAAAACAATTCATGTGAACTTGGAGTTAATAGTTTTAGGTACAGGTAATAGAAAAAGATGTTTAAAATTATTGCTAGCTTTGGAAAAGATGATCTCATCACCAAGAATCCCATCTCTTACATGTTACTTCTTATCAATTCTCTTACCATCTTACCTCTACTGTATATTAAACACTTCTGAAACTCAGATGTCTAGTTTTTGAACCTGAATTAAAACCAAAAAGACTCTCTCTCTGCTTACTAGGTTCTTCTATATTTGCTGTGTTAGTTTTATTGTTACAAAGGACTTGCTACCATACTAACATAAGATCCTTTATTGTCTCCGAGGTCCAGACAGAACTGGATGACGCTTTTAGTCAAAAAAAATAGATTCTTGTAAGTGACACTTGATCATACAGGGGCATGTTCTGATGGCTTTCAGTAATTTAGTGAGCTGGCAAAGGTGATAGTCAAAAGAGAACAGTGAATCTCAGATATAGGTCATGCAATGCTATTTTTGACATAACTATTAAAGCATAAATGCAGGGCTCATATGATGAAAGTCTTTGCTTGAAACTTAGTAAATAACTGAGTGGTGAACCACAGATATCCTTGGAACATCCCTGAGTACTTCTATCACTATTTCCAGCTCATGATTCAGTTTTCTCTTGAGTTAAGGAAGGCATTTTTAAAACTTATTCAAGCTGAGGTTTTTGAATGAAAACATACAGTACATTCATCTCTAATTTGTGGACAGAATTTGCTGATGCTCATGCTCTTTATTTGCTTCGTAAGCTCTTCTTTTACCACCAAGAACTTAGGGGTGCTTCTGAGGTATGGAAAGATTCATCACCAACTGCATAAAAGTGCACCAACTTGCTCCAGGAGAGCTTCTAAACCAGTAAGGTACAATACCATATCTATGAGTTGCTTTTTAAATTATGTTACATTTTCCCATCTGTTTTTCATCATTTAGATTTTAAGACCAAGCTCCCATTTGGGCAATGAATGTTAGAGCAAGTATATGGGCAAATTGTTAATAAATATAATAAAGTATTTTAATTAAAGTGCTAACATAGGAACTAATAAGTACTAAGACTATTAGGAATTTGTAAATTTTTTTTTATTGAAGTAATAATATAGTTATGAGAGTTCTAAGTTTATAAAGTTTTCCTAAACCTTACTGCTTTGCCCAGCCTTTCCTCATGTTTATTTGCAGATCAAAGTGCAAGCAATGATCAGATATTCACAGGCAGTGTGGTTCTTTCTAGGCTGACGTTTAGTGTTAATAAATTAAAGGTTTATACAGAGCAGTCAAAAAGAGAATTATTTGTCTCTTTTATTAAAACCAAACCCAATAAGAACAAAATAAAAAATTACAATAAA